>VDFB02264833.1:0-24232 GCA_007258455.2 Sequoia sempervirens | reverse complement strand
CCATCTTTGGAGCATTGATCTTTGCTATAGCATAAGATACCAAATACCCTGATATATAAGACCAAGGTGAGTTGGCATCCAATGCATGAAACAAACACATCAAACAAGGCTATCCTAACACCCCAAAGTCACAAGGACCTTGGTTAGGCCAGGTATTGGGATAACCACAAGCACAAAGGGATGTTCCCAATGTAACACAGGACCCCAGGGGTCCTGGTGGGTACTACGTGGGAACGACCCATCGAACAACAACAAAAAAAAAATGATCAAGATATGCCCCTTCATTAACTCATCAAAACACACCATAATATGATGGATCATGACAGTTTTGATAAGTGAGGACAAGGAGCTCAAACAATAAAGAAAAGCCAAAAGTATGAAAATAAATCATAATCAAAGACAAACATCTTTTTCCATAGGATCACGAAGATGGATGGGTTGATGTGGTCCATTAGGAAGGATGCATCTTGTTGAGACCGATGATGGATACTAAACTAAAATGACCTAGTTGATGCAAGATATTTATCATTAATCAAAATCTCCATCACTAAAGGATCTTGTTTATGAAGAACCAACTAGATAAGGGTACTCTTGACAACACGACGCAAGAGACCAGACAAAGGACTGACACACCCTATAGACCTAGGGCCTCAGGGGCTGATCAAAGATTAGCCTTGCCTACGTGAAGGTGAAGAGTCCTCGTAGTTCAAGAAAATACTATGGATAAAGTAGAAAGAAGATAATGGTGACCAATGATGCACAAGACATGACACACAAATTCCTTGGGGGAGGACCAAATGATCAACCTTGCCTACGTGAAAGTGCAGGGGCAACGTAGTTTGGAAAATACAAATGACAACCGACCATGGATAAAATAAAAAAGGGGACAATCAAGAAAGATGATGGATGACCATCACGGGATGGTCAAAATGCCCCGGTGGTAGATCAAATGATCAGCCTTTCCTACGTGAAAGCACAGGGGCAACATAGTTCGACAAAGGATGAGAAGACTGATGTGACAGGATGAGATCTAGATGGAGACCGACATGATGGATGATACTATGTGATGACACAAACTGACTAACAATCAGACAAATGACAAAAACTTAGAGTGGGATAACAAAAAGCTCAGGATGAGGGATAGCCAAGGTGGATCGTCCAATGCTTAATCAAAATATACCAAGCGACCGAGGATGGGATGGGTGAGGATGATAGGGCAGATGAAAGCATAAAATAACTAGGACGCAAGGTAGATAATGTTTAAGCCCTCTACGAATGGTGCCTATGAATAGGTTTTCACCTTCTGTACTTCTCCAAGGCTCCACCAAAGGTGGTTTTCACCATAGGACGAATTTATTTCTCTTTACTATTATTTGATTTTCTTGATTTATTTTTATTTTTATTTTATTTTTTATAAGTAGGGTTACCAAGCGGACTTAGGTGTAAAACCTCTTTAGATGCATGATATTGATAAGTTCTTCGAGGGGCTCTCCTTCAAGGGTAGCAAGTCTATATGCCCCAGATCCATATTTAGTGGTTATGATATAAGGACCCAACCAGTTTGCTTCAAATTTTCCTTTTTTATCTCGGTCCTGCTGGGTACGCTGGTTCTCTTTAAGGACAAGAACACCAACCTAGAATTGTCAAGGATGAACCTTCTTGTTGTAGTTATGCTTGAGGTAGTTTTGGTATGCTTGCAAATGATCATAGGCTTTGATTCTTCTTTCATCAAGTAACTCCAGCTGTGCAAGTCGTGCAACATGAGCATCCTCCTTGCTGATAAGGTTCTTCAGAGAAATCCTCAGTGATGGGAGCTCAACTTTGATTGGCAAGATGGCTTCGATGCCATACACTAAAAAATAGGGGGTGGCACCTATAGGGGTATGGATGGAGGTGTGATACGCCCAGAGAGTGGGATGGATATGGAGGTTCCAATCTCAACCAGTGTTATTGACAACCTTTTTGAGTATGTGGATAAGGGTCCTGTTGGTCACTTCTACTTGACCATTACCGTGGGGGTAATAAGGAGTTGACCAACGATGCTGGATATGAAAGGTGTCAAAGAGGTGTTTCATGGCCTATTTTTTAAAAGGTTTTTTGTTATCGGATAGGATGGTGGATGGAATACCATATCTTTAAAGAATATGGTAAAGGATGAATTTTGAAATTTGAGTACCGGTGATTTGCGAGAGTGGCATTGCTTCCAACCATTTGGTGAAGTATTCAGTGGTAGTAATTATGAATGTATGGTCATTGAAAGATGGTGGGTAAATCTTGCCAATCAAGTCAAAACCCCATTGAGAGAAGGGCCACAGTGCTAGGAGGGGCTGAAGGTCCTGTGCTGGAGCATGAATCAAATCTGCATGTTGTTGGAAAGGAAGGCATTTCTTCATGAATTCACAAGCATCATGCTCTAATGTAGGCCAATAATATCCATCTCGGAGAATCTTTTTGTACAAAGCCATACCATTTGAATGGGCCCCATAAACACCACTATGTACCTCCATTAGTACAGTATGGGCTTCGGTCTCACTCAGACATCTAAGGATGATTCCATCATACCCGTGATGATAAAGTGTATCACAGATGATAATGCATCAGGCTGAATGTTGAATAAAGTATTTTCGTTGGTTTCATGTGAGGTCCAGGGGTATAATATTATCATGTAGATAAACATATATATCTTGGTACCATGGGGAAGTGGGACCCACAATGTCGCACACCATGTCAGTCTTAGGGATATCATATGATGGGATTAAAAGTTTTTCTACAAGGAACTTTCATTCTGTTCGATCTTTAGGCATGTCAATAAGGGAGCCAATAGTAGCCATTGCATCAACTGCTTTGTTCTGTACTTTGGGAATTTGGTCAAATTGTATGAAGGTGAAATATTTTTTGAAATCATCCACCATACATTTATAGGGTAACAACTTATCATATTTTGTTAGGAATTCATCAGTAACCTGCTTAATGACCAACAATGAATCACCAAAGACCCTCAAGTGAGTTATGTTCCATTGCTTTGCAATTCAAAGGCCTGCGAGGAGGGCTTCGTACTCAGCTATGTTGTTGGTACACGAGAATGCTATCTTGGATGATTTTGGTATGTAATCACCTTGAGGGGTAACCAATAGAATTCTCGTGCCTGATCCATTATGAGTATATGAGCCATCAAAATACAATGTCCAAGCAGGTGCTTCTAAAACTGTGAAAACTTCTTCATCTGGAAATTCAATGACTAAAGGGTAAGCATCCACTAGGGGTGCCTCAGCCAACTGATCAGCTATGACTTGTCCCTTTATGGCTTTGTGATCCATGTGCTCTATGTCAAATTCATTTAGGAGCATGACCCATTTAGCCATACGACTAGTTAATGTGGTTCTAGATAGTAGATACTTTAGCGGGTAAATTTTTTCTATTAATTTAACCGAATGGGTGAGCATGTAATGTTGGAGTTTTTGTGTACTGAAGACCATTGCCAGATAGGCTTTCTCCATGGGTGAATAGTTTAATTCATAGCCGACTAGTGTTTGACTAATGTAGTAGATTGCTCTTTCTTTTGATGATTCATCACATTGTGCCAATAATGCCCCTAGTGCGACTGAAGCTGCGGAGATGTAAAGTAGGAGGGGTTTCCTTGGAATAGGTGGCATCAAGATCGGTGGATGAGACAAGTGTTGATGGTGTTTTCTGCACAGCAACAACTCAGATAGAATACAAAATCCTATCTCTCTTGAAAGGTAATCTCCAATAATGAATTACTGAAAATCACCCCAAGGTCTCTCGGGTGTTAGGTCATAACAATGCATAAAACAACTCAGATGAAATGTGAAATTGCTGGTAATCACAATCGGACCTTACTACAAGCAGACTGAACCCTTACAATTTATCAGATTTGACAATATGATGACCTTGAATCCTGAATCTAACCGAATAATAAAGAAATTGCAAAACATAGGGATGCAGGGAAGGTAATAAAATCTAAATTACTGAAAAGACAAGCACTGCAAATGACATATATCTGGAATGGACCTATCTCAAATAACCAATTCCCTCGTCAATCTAATTTGCCAATCTTTTACGAACAAAGTATAATCTTATGAGGAATACAGATTTTCAACCATAGACTTTGCATCTACAACCTAACTTACACATTTGAATATATGGTCCAGTTGACTTCACTTCGTACCTACTAAAATCGATATTACTCGAGTATAGGACCAAAGATACACCGACATTCCAAATATGAAATCACATACACCATTTTATCCAACTAAAACTAATTTATTTCAAATATTAAACCCTAGATCTTCGCTAACATAAAAGATAGAACAAAAGAACCATGCCGATGAAATAACACAAAGGATTTCACCTCAGAAAACCAATGCCTTCAATCAGAAGAATCATCAAATGTCAGAACAATCAACCTGCTCAATATGATATCCGCTTTCCAAGAAATTTAAACTTCTAACTATTGCTCTTGCTAATCTTTCTGCGTTTATCAAAAATCTTTCCCCGAATCAACTTCGGCACAAGGTGCAAGAATGCTCTATTTATCAAATTTTTTCCCCAAAACATGTCGGCCCAGCCAAACATTTTACAAAATAATAAAAACCGCCAAAACAGGTCGGCCAAGGAAACAAACTAAGGCACACATTTAATGCCATCATCCAAGTCAGCCAAGGCACAGTCCCCAAGGAAGTCCGGTCCAATGCATGCCCTATGATAATAGGGAAGCGCAAATCTCGAGATAAACATTAACCGCTGCTTCCTTTGTCTTTTCTCCGCACTGGTGACCCTTGGACCTTCGAGAAAACTCCCTCCAGCTCAGCAATGGGTGGCAATGGCAAAACTTTGAGCCGGCATTTAATTGAATCAATCCCCTCATTGGACCGCTCAATGGTTTTCTTCCAATCCTTTTTGCTGGTCATGTATCTATCTATCACTGCCAAATATGTAGCTGCATCGTCAAGCATATGGCCAGTGACAACCTCATCAGAATCCGGGGCATAGACCTCATGCCACCATTCCTTTCCACCATTGATCTTTAAACTTAGGTACTTAGGAGCCATCTTATTCCTCCCTGTCATCACTTCAAAAAATGCAATGCAACCATCATAAATTGCAGTGAGGTCAGCATCAATGGACTTTCTTCGTTTCTGTATCTTTTTCAGGGCTCCCTGCCTGATCTGTAATGCCTCGAACCATTCCCATGGTTCATCCAACCTGGTAGAGGGAAGAATTCCATCCTTGCCCAATTGTTCCTTGCCATGCCCAAGAATAATCTTTGTCTTCTGCAGCAGGGAATCGACATCATTCTTATCCTGAGAAAGGATGCTTTCAATCAGCTCTTTTCCTCGGACTGCATCCTTGCCAACAGACAGGATCTCCTTAATCGCTTCATCCCCTTGTGTCCGAACACTCATCAAACCGTACCATGGTACCAGGAGTTTCATCTCTCTGCATGAATTGTTTCCTTCTCGGCAAACCTGGAGTAGGTATATAGGTCTGATGGAGACCTGTAGGAGGTTTCCACGACCTCTAAGCTTTTCTCCTCAAATCTTTTCATTTTCCTTTTCACCTTCGTGGTTCCGAGTCTCCCTCTTCAATCTGTCTACAATTACAGCACTTGACCCCTCGAATTCCTCAATGTCTTGCTCTAGGGAGGCCGGCCCAAGGTTAATGGTTTGGACACTGTAATCCTGGCCTGCTACCTCATCTCTTGTTTTATCTGCAACAGGGGTAGCGATGTGGACCACACGGTTGTGCACCTCATCCCTTTCTACCCGGGAAATTATCCTGGCAGCCTTCTTCTTCCTCCCCTTACCAATCTGGGATAACATTGCATCCCAGTCGAGAGGAGTGTCTTCTACTATCACCTGTTTCTTCCTTGCTATTTCCTTTTCTAACCAGTCCGGGGCTACAGGGTCTGTCCGGATTCCTTCTGTGTCAGTTTTCCCTGGGTCCTCTGTGGCTTTCTCCTCTTCTGCTACTGTCACCTCGACTTCTTCTTCCTCTGTTGCCTTGTCATCTTCTTTCTCTGGAGGTTGTTCACCCTGGTCAGTCTCCTCAAATCCCAACTCAGGAAGCACCGGTGATGGAGTTCTAGCGGGGATGCTTTTCTCCTGCTCGGGCGATCCGCGGCCCTTCTCACTCTCCGGAGAGTCCTCGTACTGCACCAAGGGAGAAGTGTGCCTTTCTTCTGTCTCTACCTCGAGCTCGGCGGCCTCACTGAATAATGCTCCTTCTTTAAATGGCTCTGCCTCTCCGCCGATTTCCTGCTCATCCGGATTCTCCGGTTCTGTTACACTCTGTGGAGGAGAGACAGGCTTGTCCTGTTCAGTGGCCGGCAATATTGGAGAAGAATCCTTTGGCTGTGCAGCGTCCTTTGGGGAAGGAGTTCTGGATCTTCTAGTGTATACTTTGGTCTTCTCCCCTCCAGAGCTTTCCACATCCATAATTGGGGGTTCATCCTCTGAAGTCGTTTGGCCTTTCTTCTTCGCCACCCTTGCAGTTCTGGCTTTCTTGGGCGGTGGAGGAACATCTTCTTCTTCAGCTTTCTCCACCTCCTCCTCGTCCGAGGACCTGCTGATAGTCAGGGTCCTCCACCTGCGTTTGCCGATAGGTTTCCTTTTTGCTGCAGGTTGAGTCCCCTTAGGACTTCTAACTTTGATTTTGAAGGGAGAGGCCTTGGCCATTTTTCCTTTGGGGTCCTCTTCCCCGGATTCCTCAGAAGTGGACATGGGGTTGAGATTCCCCATCAAGTCGAAAGTGAAGGGTACATTGGCATTTTCCAACACCCAGACCTCATGTTTGATCCAAGCAAAGGTATATTTTAGCACTGGAGCCATTAAGTCCTCCAACTCGCTACCTCGTGCTCGGCCCCAATCAATATCCGCCACTGACCTATCCTTGATGGGCTCATAGACATGGTCCTGGACCAGTTTTCCATCATCTTCCAGCTGATCTGGAATCAGCTTCACATTGTATTGCCTAATTGCCTCTACTGGCAGCAGGGAATACCTTTTCCTTCGTGCATCAAGGTCATCCTTGATGTTGACCCAGTAGTCCTCCAAGTCTTCTTTGTGCCTGTATTCCCGGGTAGCCCTTTTTTGTGCCCCTCCGGTGATATCAAAATTCATTCTCTTTGAATGGAAAGAGAATCCATAGGCGGCCAATTCCTCACCCGCAGTGTGAGCTGATTGAATGGAAGGGCACATCACATCCACGCCAATCCCAAGAGGGAAGTCACCTCCAAAACCAATTTTATGCTTCTCCCTCTTCACCACCGTGTCGAACTCACAAATTTGTCTTACGACCTCCAGTAGCACTATGTGGTCAGTGGGATACCTGGGCAGTCTGTAGGGAGCAACGGGGCATCCATCGATCCTGAGATAAGTGAAAGTGGGGAACTGGATGAACCAGGCCCCGTAATTCTTAATCAACCCCCTAGCCCCATCGGACAATCTAATATGCTCCGCATTCTGAAGGGTCCGGGTAATGTGCATGGTGAAGGCATCATTGGCCCTCCTATAATCTCCGTGTCCAAGGTGCAATTCCGGATAAACCTCATAGATAACGTCTTGTCCAATGGTTCCTGCAGGAGTCAGTCCCTTGTAGGGGTAGGAAATGGCTAGTATATATATGACATAGGAGGACATGGTAAACTTCTTTCCTTCTAAAACATTCCTCAGTTGCCTATCTATTTCCTCGCGACCGACATTCCGGCCTAAAGGGTAATTCGCCTTTGGCCTATCTTGCGATCACATGGACCATCCAATTTTCTATCACTCCAATAGTTTTAAGTCCAAGCACTTCGCTTTCAACAACAAAGCAGATGTATGCTATAGATATCCGGCCCGAATTCACCCCTGCGGTAACCGTTAAGTAATTTGAGTAGGAGACTTAGGCTTTTCTGCCGCGAGTTGATAAGCCGTTGAGCCTTAATCGCTTCGTTTCTACAATACGCGGCGTAGCAAGCACAATGTTTAGGGCGCATCGAGATCCGCATGTCAAGGTTCGGGTACAGAGGCCGGATCGGTTGCTAACATCCGCCCCTCGTTAATCTACTATCTCTGTAGGCCGGGGCATGATCAGCTTGTAACACCTAAAATCAGCTCGTAGTAATCGATCATTGAGGGAACTCCCCTACGCGTACCAACCCCGAAGTTCATCATCCCTCACCAATGCCGACATATCCCTCACCGTTTCCGCTTGAATTCTTCGTAACGCCAGGCACCAACGTTGGTATCAGACACATCTGCCCACACGGAGGATATCTTACTCTCTGGGACCTGACTCTTCATGTCTAATCTCAACTTTTCTATCTCGGAAACTGCAGATGCCCCCGCACCACCTTTGGACTTCCCAGCAGCAGCTTTGCTTGATTCAGCCTGCACATCCAAGAATTATTATTAGAATTTAATTATTAAGCTCATATCCATCCAAAAGGTTAGTATACATCATATAAATCCATTAAAACCAAATGCCAATTGCCAATCTTTTGAGATCCAGAGAAATCAAATAATCCGGGAAAATCGTATAATCCGGGAAAATACCGTCGGGGCGGAATTTCAGAGAAATCTGACCCAGACGGATTTCTGCTGCCAAAGCACTATTAGCCATGTAAATCATTAATATGTGCGGAAATAAAAGGAAAATAATTGATTTTGCTCATTGGCAATCAAGAAATAGGCACTAACAAACATTCCATCAATCCTATCACTGAAATATGCAAAAGAACGCGACCAAACAGGAAATCCAGAAAAATCCGAATGGGACGGACTTTCACGGACAGCGTCAAATGCACCGGAAATTAACCCTGTCCGCGGAATAAAAGGAAACCAGGAAAATCCGGGAGACCGGAAATTCCGCGACAGCCTCGGAAACCCGAAAAATGGCAAATCGTGCACCAAAACAGGAGCGATCACAAGATCTCCAATACCTAAGCTCGAACGAACCTAAAACTGACGACAATCACCAGACTCGAATATGCAAAGGGTTCCAACTCTCAGAAGCACTCAAAGGAAGGATCCCATACTAAAACGACGATGCCCCAAATCGAACAACCACATATCCGCCATTAAAACCAGAGCAAGCTTTTAGGGTTAAAATATCGGTTCGGGATTTACCTAAAAGCCCTCTAATCCTCACAGGACGGGGAAGCCGACACGAAACGAGGTGAAAGTCATTCAAACACAAGATCAAATCATCGCGTTAACTGAAACCCCAAGGAAACCCTAAATTCGCATGGTAACACATTCTGCACCCAAAACAAACATGCAACACGACCCAGAATTCCGTGGAAAATGTAAATATGCAATTAAATGAACAAACAGAACTTGAAGGGCACGAGAGATGGGCCTCAATAAAAAAACGGATCAACCCGACTAGATAAATACGAAACCCAAAACCAAAACACGGGCCGACCCCAAAATTCAACGATACCCAGTACGAGAAAAACTCAAATCACCATGCAAGCAAACGGAAGGGGAACAAATACATACCATGGGTCAAAATGGGAAGAAATCCGAGCTCAGAAAGTCAACCACACGACAAACACCCAAATAATTCACGCGCAAACAAACCAAGATCAATCCCCAAAGCTCAAACGAAAGTTCTGAATCGCCAGAGCAGAAAACAAGGAAGCAATCGAAGTTGGAATGAATCAGAAAATGCCCCAAATTCGCCCTTATACCCGTCTGAACCAAGTTACCTCAGCCATTAATGCACGAAAAGACATTTCTGACAAGTCCGGAAACCCGAGCCCCAAGTGGAATTTCGGAAAATCCCAGAATGCGCGGAGACACGGATTCCGCGGAAATGCAGAAACCGGGGAAATCAGGAAGATCGGGACTTTGACGGAATCCGGGAAAATCCGACTGGACCGGAAAATCCCGAAGTTAGGCAAAAACCCGGCATCGGAGAATCCGGCTAGAGACGGACAAGGAACCAGGGCCGGAAAAATCCGCCAGAGGCGGAAAATCCCGGAGCTAGGTGAAAACCCGGACTTAGCCAAAAACTCAATTTCAATCAACTGCAACCCCAAGGCAAGGGCAAAGCCAGCAAGACCAACATGTCAAGA
This sequence comes from Sequoia sempervirens, assembly GCA_007258455.2. NCBI lineage: Eukaryota > Viridiplantae > Streptophyta > Pinopsida > Cupressales > Cupressaceae > Sequoia > Sequoia sempervirens. The sequence goes on along the minus strand of VDFB02264833.1, from coordinate 14,148 downwards.
CCCCAAAATGGTAAATCCAATAAAATCAAAGGTCAAAGACACAAAAAAGAGGGGGTCCCCACTCCAAGTGGGGCGTGTGTGCAAAAACTGCACAACAAATGACGACTCTGCTGGGGAAATGCTCCTGAGCATTTCGATGACAAACTGGAATCAAGAACCCAGAACTCTGGTTTCAACTTAAGTACCTAGCCGTCACCCTAAGTTAAAGCAAAGAGACTCCCAGACATTCAGACATTCCTATACCAGGGTCCAAGTGTGTGCAGGTGCATATATTACCCACCTTCAGTTGCAAAGAACCAGATTTGGTATGAACAGGCTACGTAAAGATTCTGACCCTAAAAGTAACCTGGATAGAGCCTCGCTGCCAGTCAGGCGTTCATAGCCCCGACAAGGTTATCGCGGTGATCCTCCTGAACATAGCTCTACTGCCAGCCAGGCGTCTATAGCCCCGGCAGAGATATTCAGATCCCCCTAATGAGTTGAATTCGAACCTCAAGATTTTCAATATCCATTTCTTTTCTTTTGCTTCTTCTCTTTTTTTTTTTTATTATTTCTTTTTACTCAACTTATTCAACCTGTGAACAGTGAAGTTCACACTCAGGGCTGAGAACCACAGTGGCACTAGAGCAGAAAAAGATTTTTCACCTGTCCAGACCTTATAAGGACCTTTTACAACTTCAGGTATATTTAAAGATTAAAGGTATAAGACCCCAATACATTCCTGTTCAGACTGACCAGAAAACCTTCGCCTTACCACAAGGACAAATGACATAGGCAACGGAATTCATACCATAACATTCTGGAAAAAAGATCAAAGTTTGTAAGGGAAATATCAGGAACATTGAACCTGCTTTGCCACCATTATCATACAGATGCACCCACAATCCCACAAGGAGATAAGACCAAAAGCAAGAGCAACGCAAACCAAAGCAAACCTATGCTAACCAAACAAAACCAGCAAAGCGAAAGGGAAACCTACCCTAACCAAAACAAGCAAAACAAGCAAAGAAAGCAACCTAACTAACTATTTACAGGGCAAAGAGCTGAGAACAGCTCAAGACTGGAAATAATGTTTAAGATACTGCCCATTAACAGGCAGTGGCATGTCCTCTCCCGTGAGAGTCCTCAAACGGAAGGCATTATCTCCCAGAATTTCAGCAATCTGGTAAGGACCAAGCCATAATCTATCAAACTTACCATGGCTACCTTTCTGATCATGCGGCTTATCCCAATACAGGACAAGGTCAGAAATCCTAAAGGCTTTGACCTTAGCTCTCCTGTCAAACCATCGCTTGACTACCCCCTGATGTTTGGCGAATCTTTCAAGGGCATTATCCCGTTTTTCCTCAAGATGCAACAATTCAGCTAATCTCGCTTCCCTTCTATCACCCTCATCATAAAACTGGTTGATAAACTGCAGAGTTGGGATTTTAAGCTGGATAGGGAAAACTGGTTCCAGACCGTACACTAAATGATAAGGAGAGGTACCAATGGAGGACTTAACCCGAGTACGATCTGCCCAAAGAGCAAACCTAAGCTGGGTATGCCAGTCCTTTGGGTTCCTCTCTAATAGTTTTCGGATAACAGTCAACAGGTTCTTATTAGAGGATTCAGCTAGACCATTCCCCTGGGGATAATAATTAGATGCAAACTTAACAACAATGCCATGATCAAAAGCCCAGTTTGAGAATTTCAAAGATGCAAAGGCATGACCATTATCACACACAACAGCAAAAGGACATCCAAACCAATTGAGAATGGCAGATTCTAAGAAATCGATTACTACCTCTGACGTACACTGCCTACAAGCAAATGCTTCAGTCCACCTTGTAAAGTAATCAGTAATGGTGAGGATATACCTGTGTCCAGCAGAAGATGGTGGATTGATAGGGCCGATGAAATCCATACCCTATTGAGCAAAAGGTTTTACCTCAATAACAGACTGGAGCGGAAGTGCTGCACACCTTTCTCTTGTTGCTGCAGTCTGGCAAATGTGACAGGTCCGTACATGTTGATGAACATCCTTGAACAAAGTAGGCCAGTAGTATCCCGCCCTCAAAATCTGGTTTGCAGTAGCAATGGCGGAACCATGACCTGTGCCATATTTCTCATGAAACTCATTTATTACTCTTTCAGCTTCCTATTTTCCAAGGCACCTCAAGTAAATACCTTCGTGATTCTTCTTGTATAGGACGGCCCCTTTCAACATGAAACCATCACTTTTCAATCTCAAGGCTCACCTCTGTACTGCATTAAGATGACCAGGAGCTCGCTGATTCAGTAAATAATAAACTATATCATCATACCATCCATTTGGGGAAACCGCTCCAACATCATAGTTACAGACAGACAATTCAGGGCCCATCTCTGCCATGGTCTGGGTGAGTCCCTGTCCTCTTACCAGCCTCATGGGCTGAATCTCAATGTCAAACTCCTGAAGCATGGTTACCCATTTAGCTCTGCGGTCCCCTAACTCATTCTGCATCAACAATAACTTAACTGCAGAATCAGGAACAATTGCAAACACCTTGTTTCTGAGGATATAGTGCCTGAATTTCTTTACTGCTCGGACAAGGGCATACGCCTGCTTCTCCACACATGGGTATTTCAACTCAGCATCCTTCAATGGCGTGCTCATGAAAGTGATGGGATGCTCATTCCCCTCATCAGACTTTTGTGTCAGCATTCCGGCACATGAGTGGTCTGAAGCAAAGGAATAGATATAGAACGGTTTACTATAATCTGGACTCACCAACACTGGAGCATCAGCAATGGCTCTCTTAATCTCTGCAAAGGACTCCTTCGCTTCTGCGGTCCACTCTATCTTGGCATCTTGTTTTAACATGGCATTTAGTGGCTTCACAATCTCTGCAAACCCAGTGATGAATTTCCTGACAAAATTAATCTTACCAAAGAAAGACTTCATTTCTTTCTTGCTGGCAGGCGGCTGAATTTTTAGGATGGCTTCCACTCTTTCTGGATCTATAGCAATGCCTTTCTCTGATATCACATGTCCTAATAACTTGCCTTCTGTAACCCCAAAAATGCACTTCTTGGGATTCAAAGAGATGCAAAATTCTCTACACTTCTGGAACACTTTACGCAGGTCCAAGATATGATTCCCTCTATCTTTGGAGAAAACAGTCAGATAATCCATGTAAATGATAATGCACTTTCCTATGATGTCTTTGAAAGCGATGTCCATAGCTCGTTGAAACGTGGCTCCTGCATTGATAAGCCCAAATGGCATCCTCCTGTAGGCGAAATTTCCCCACTTGGTTGTAAAGGCAGTCTTGTGTCTGTCCTCATACTGGACCATCACCTGATTATACCCTGAATAGCCGTCCAGAAAGGACATCATCTGAGATCCATTGACCACTTGTAACACTTCATCCAAAGAGGGAACTGGATAATTATCTTTTTCAGAGGACCTGTTCAGATTTTTGAAGTCCACACAGAGCCTAATTTCACCGTTCTTCTTTCTTACTGGAACCAAATTAGCCACCCATGTTGAATGCCTGACAGGAAATATAATCCTAGCGGACAGCAGTTTCTGAACTTCCTTCTGTATGAGTGGCTCCAACAGCGCATTAATAGGTCTCTGCCTCTGTCTAAAAGGCTTAGCACCTGGCTTGAGAGGTATAGTGTGAGTTATGATGGATGTATCATAAGTCTTCAAGTCTTCATAACCCCAGGCCACTATGTCTGGAAAGTCGTATAGGGCTCTGATTATTCCCTGTCTTTCTTCAGGAGTACAAACTTTACCAATGAAAACATTTTTCACAACATCTTCAGTGCCCACATTGTGAGTGTCACACTGCCCACTGATAGACTCTTTCTTAGATTCCTGTTCCTGATCTCTGATTTTGTCCATATCGAAAATCCTCTCCAGCTGTACCATTCCCCTCGGAATAGTATTGGACTTCAAATTTAGCACACCTTCCAGATCCAATTCTGCTTCTTGAGGTTCTGTTTCATCAATGATCTGTGAAGCAAAAACATCCGTGTTTGTGATAAAGTCAAGGATATGTTTATCATCCTCAAACACCTGAAAGTTAGTCACATTGTCAGGGACTGACGGGACACGAGTTAATTCAACAGTAAACTTCTTCAATCCTGATAGGGATAGTGGTTGCAAGGTACTGGCCGCTTGAGCTAGAGAATCAGCAGTTTGATTCTTCTTCCTTGGGATCAATTGGATATTAAAAGCGTCGAACCCCTCGATGAGGTCCCAAACTCTATGCCTATAGTTAGTCATTCTTCTGTCATGAAACGCATATTGCTTTCTTACTTGTTTGACCACTAATTCTGAGTCACCAAATACTTGCAAGACCCTGACCTTTTTCTTGAGTGCCATAAGGAGTCCATGAATTAAAGCTTCATATTCAGCCACATTATTTGTACAATGAAATTGGAGTCTATGAGCTGCGAAGAAACTCTTACCTTTTGGACTTATCAACTCAAATCCGGCTCCAGCCCCCTGCTTGGACTTAGATCCATCAAACTTGAGAGTCCAGTATTCCATAGTGGTGGTCTTCTTCATTTTGTCTTTCGTCTTATCAGTGATAGAGGCTTCCTTAGCCACAACAGGTTTCTGACTTTCATACTTTGCTTGCAAATTCTGCTCATCTGTGCTAGCCACCTGAGATGGATTCATGCTTTTGTGCACTTCTTTCACTGCTGTCTGACACAAGCAACATTTCAATTCTGAGTGAGAAGCATTGTGGACTCTGCACCAATTCGGCAAGAGTAACTCCTTGAAACTTGTCTTCCTTCCCAAGTGAGTTTGATTCTCCATGCATTGCTTAATGAAATCCTGAAAATTGTCCAGTAAGCTAATCTGTCTATCCTCAGATTCTTCTTCTTCCTCAACTGATTCTGTCAGGACCTCCATAGGACCGGACCCTGTTTCAGCATTAACTAGCATCGTATGCAACATCAGCACTTCTTCTGCATCTGATTCTTCACACAGGGCCGATAACAAGTAGTTTCCCATTCCAGCTTCTGATATGAGAACCTCAGTCGAAGTCTTTTGGTATTCCGTTATCATGTACTTCATTCTAGGCTCCCTCTCGATCCTTATCTGATTAGGCACTCCCTTCCAGGGAAGCCACATGTGAGAGTGATCAGTGGACACATACCCATTCAGGGCCTTGGTGAAATCTCTTCCTAAAATTAAACCGTATGCGTCAGGAATGTCAGCTACCTGAATGTTGATAACCTGTTGGATTCTTGGATCAGAGGCTATCTGCATCTGGATCATGTTGAGTTCCCCTACTACACTCACTTCGGTTCTGTCCAACTGAGTGACCTTCTTCTAGGAGTCAGCCGGTGTTATTCCCAGAGCCCTACAAACTCCAAGGGGCATGACATTAGTGGAAGCACCAGAATCTAGCAGACAATTGTGGAGGTTCTTACCAAAAATTCTGACAGAAATCAGAAATGGAGGAGTCTTTGTCTTTCCTTGAAACAGAGTGGGCTGAGTATCCATCTGGGCCACTTGAGTTTTGTCCTTTTCTTTTCCTCTATCTCCAGGGGGTGGATTAACCCTATTCTGTGCCTGACTTTGTGTGCTCACAGGCTGAAAACTGGAGGTCTGGCTGACATGCTCACCAGAAGATTTGTCCAATGTCTTTGAATTCGCATCGTAAGTACCCAAGACAGCCTTTCTAATTGCAGGAAACCTCAACAATTCAAAAGCAGAAAGGTTTACCTTTAATTTTTTAAACTCCTCTGCGACGTACGAAGCCATCTGTTCTTCACTCATATCAGTAGAAACCTCTTTAGATGGTTCCTCTACCTTATCCTTACTTACTTGAATAGTCCTTTCCTTCTGTGGTTCTGCTTGAGCCTGTCTATCTCTCGAAAGGTATTGCTTAGAGACCTGTGGATAAGACGGATTGTTACTTGCATTAGGGTCTGGAGGAGTACTGAAGTTGTTGGGAGGAATGGAGGTGGTGTACGGTCCTCCAGGCTGTGGGCGCCTGTGAGGCATATCCCTCAATCCCTGTCTCTGGAACATTTGTACTTCTTCAACATGGGTTTCCTCCTGATCCAAGGGACCATTGTCATTTATATTTCCTTCGTCAAAAAACCGGGCCACCTCATCTCCATTACAAATCTGATCTGTTTCATCATGGGAATCGGGTTCTTCTGGCATATTTTCCTTGCTGGCTGGAAAAGGAGCATGATTCAATACCAGCACAGGAGAATCATAGGAGTTAGAGGGGACAATCTCCTGTCCATTAGCATTATTTTCCACCTCATACTGAAAAATGGAGGCTGCAGTTTGAAATTCCGGACATTCCAGTTCTGAATGCTGGCTTGTCTTATGGAGCCTACACCATCCTGACAGGGCTGCTTCTGCGAGATACACACCAGTGGGAGGTTTATCCTGGCTAACTGGCTGATTCGCAGATTGATTAACAATCTGATTGGTTGGCTGATCCAATGGAGTAGGAACTCCTCCATTATTAGGTCCCGTATTCCAAGTTATGTTCTGTCCCTGTGTTGGCCTTTTGTCAAATCCTGACCCACTTCCTTGGCCTCTATCAAAGTTTTTCCTCCTATCGTTGTTGAAACCTCTTTCCTGATTATACCCCCTGTCATTGTAGAATCCTCTGTCGTTGCGTTGTCCTCTGTCAAAATTCTGCCCCTGTGAGAACTCCCTGTTCTGATTAGATTGCATTCCCTTCTGAGCAGCTTGCAACTGACTATTCTGATTTCTCAGGTAAGTCACTTCCAGATTTAACTTCTTGATTTGTTCAACCATTTCATCAATTCTCTCCCTATTAGGATCTTGGTAAGGGATCTGGTTCGGGTTACTCTGAGGGGGAATAGGCATTATGGCGGATCCCAAGGACTGGTGCAGCACCTCAGAATTCTGCAGGTAAGCAGGGAAGCTATTCTGCTGTGACTGATACATGGGTTGGTTCACTTGTTGTTGAGGGAAGTTTGTCATAGGAGAGATTTGGTTCATGGGATGACCAGGGTGTGGTACTATGGGTAATTGGGGAACTGGGTTCATAATTGGGGTATGATTGGTGAGAGCTTGATTTACTGCCTGAATCTGGTTGGGATGTGCAACTGGTCCCAGAGAAGGCAATGGCCCCGTCAAGTGCTGTCTCAAGTCTGTGCTAAGCTTGACAGCCTCCGTATAAGCATCTGTCAAGGTGGCTGGAGGGTTAGGTCTCCATTTCAGAAAGGTTGCCGTTAGACTATCCAGCGCTTCATAATATACTCCCAGGGCAGTACCATCATCTAGGACATATGGGTCTTGCAATCTGGTGAACGCACGGTGGAATCTATTATTGAAACTGGCTATGGGTTCGTTAACTTCTCTCTTGACTCTGATAAATTGCAGGTATAGCTCATTAGCACTGATGGGTATTCGGAACTTTTGCAGAAAGGTCTTTTCAAGGTCACTCCAATTTTGAATTGAACCAGCAGGGAGATGGTTATACCAATAAAAGGCTTCTTCACCCAGGGAATAAGGAAATAACCTACAAGCAACATCTTCATGGATAATTCCTCTGTCTTTAAGGCAAGTTTGGAAAATCCTTATGTGTTCTTCTGCAGTTCTATTTGGGTCATTTACATGGAATTTCGAGCAGAAATGCTCAGGATTTTTAGGCATTACATTATAAGCCCCGAAGGACAAAGGTGATGGATTATTGGCAAGGAAAGCCATTGGTAAGAGCGGGGGTGGAGGTTGTGGTTGGTTAATGGCAGGTTGAGGCTGTCGAAGGGGAACCTCTTCAGGAACGGGTATTGCTTCAACCTCAGGATGTGAAGATATGGATGATGTTGGTGAAGGGATAGGTAATGATGATACTCCCCTATATGAAGATGTGGATGATGTTGGTGATGGAGCGGGCGATGATGATTCTCCTCTCCCTCTAGTCCTTCTTGACCTATTGGGAAATTGAAGTTCCTCTAAATCTTCCTCTCTAGTGGTGGATCTGGTATTTCTCCTAAATCTCTCTGGAGAGATGGCATTCAAGAAACGATCCAGTGTGCTCATTCAGGCCCTCCTTCTAGCGCCAATCTGTTGATGGTGTTTTCTGCACAGCAACAACTCAGATAGAATACAAAATCCTATCTCTCTTGAAAGGTAATCTCCAATAATGAATTACTGAAAATCACCCCAAGGTCTCTCGGGTGTTAGGTCATAACAATGCATAAAACAACTCAGATGAAATGTGAAATTGCTGGTAATCACAATCAGACCTTACTACAAGCAGACTGAACCCTTACAATTTATCAGATTTGACAATATGATGACCTTGAATCCTAAATCTAACCGAATAATAAAGAAATTGCAAAAGATAGGGATGCAGGGAAGGTAATAAAATCTAAATTACTGAAAAGACAAGCACTGCAAATGACATATATCTGGAATGGACCTATCTCAAATAACCAATTCCTGTTCGACCCACGAAGCAATCTTACAGAAACAGTGCAATCTTCTGAGGAATACAGATTTTCAAATCATAGACTTGCATCTACAACCGAACTTAAGCACATTTGAATATATGGTCCAGGTTGACTTCACCAGCCTACTACAATCAGATAGTTACTGGGAGTATAGACCAAAGATAGCTACCGACATTCCAAATATGAAATCACATACACCATTTATCCAACTAAACTAATTTATTTCTGAATATTAAACCCTAGATCTTCAAGCAATATAAAAGATAGAACAAAAGAACCATGCCAGATGAAATAACACAAAGGATTTCACCAGGAAAACCACAATGCCTTCAATTGTATTAATCATCAAATGCTGCAACAATTCAACTATTCTGAATATGATATCTGCTTCAAGAAATTCTAAAACTCTAACTATTGCTCTTGCTAATCTCTACTATCAAAATCTTCTGAACTGAACCCTTACAATAAGGCAAGAATGCCTATTTATCGAATTTTTTCCCCAAAACATGTCGGCCCAGCCAAACATTTTACAAAATAATAAAAACCGCCAAAACAGGTCGGCCAAGGAAACAAACTAAGGCACACATTTAATGCCATCATCCAAGTCGGCCAAGGCACAGTCCCCAAGGAAGTCCGGTCCAATGCATGCCCTATGATAATAGGGAAGCACAAATCTCGAGATAAACATTAACCGCTGCTTCCTTTGTCTTTTCTCCGCACTGGTGACCCTTGGACCTTCGAGAAAACTCCCTCCAGCTCAGCAATGGGTGGCAATGGCAAAAATTTGAGCCGGCATTTAATCGAATCAATCCCCTCATTGGACCGCTCAATGGTTTTCTTCCAATCCTTTCTGCTGGTCATGTATCTATCTATCACTGCCAAATATGTAGCTGCATCGTCAAGCATATGGCCAGTGACAACCTCATCAGAATCCGGGGCATAGACCTCATGCCACCATTCCTTCAATTGATCTAAACTTAGGTACTTAGGAGCCATCTTATTCCTCCCTGTCATCACTTCAAAAAATGCAATGCAACCATCATAAATTGCAGTGAGGTCAGCATCAATGGACTTTCTTCGTTTCTGTATCTTTTTCAGGGCTCCCTGCCTGATTTGCAATGCCTCGAACCATTCCCACGGTTCATCCAATCTGGTGGAGGGGAGAATTCCATCCTTGCCCAATTGTTCCTTGCCATGCCCTAGAATAATCTTTGTCTTCTGCAGCAGGGAATCGACATCATTCTTATCCTGAGAAAGGATGCTTTCCATCAGCTCTTTTCCTCGGACTGCATCCTTGCCAACAGACAGGATCTCCTTAATAGCTTCATCCCCTTGTGTCCGAACACTCATCAACCAGTCTATGGCAGCTTGTGTGGAAGCCTTCATCTTCTCTATGCCAGAAATTGTTTCCTTCGGCAGAAATCCGGGAGTAGAAGAGGAGGACGGATGGAGGGACTGTAGAGGTTTCATGACCTCTTCTAAGCTTTTCCTCAACCTTTCATTTTCCCTTTTCAATTCTCTCTTTGTCTGAGTCTCCCTCTTCAATCTGTCTACAATTACAGCACTTGACCCCTCGAATTCCTCAATGTCTTGCTCTAGGGAGGCCGGCCCAAGGTTAATGGTTTGGACACTGTAATCCTGGCCTGCTACCTCATCTCTTGTTTTATCTGCAACAGGGGTGGCGATGTGGACTACACGGTTGTGCACCTCATCCCTTTCTACCCGGGAAATTATCCTGGCAGCCTTCTTCTTTTCCCCTTACCAATCTGGGATAACATTGCATCCCAGTCAAGAGGAGTGTCCTCCACTATCACCTGTTTCTTCCTTGCTATTTCCTTTTCTAACCAGTCCGGGGCTACAGGGTCTGTCCGGATTCCTTCTGTGTCAGTTTTCCCCGGGTCCTCTGTGGCTTTCTCCTCTTCTGCTACTGTCACCTTGACTTCTTCTTCTTCTGTTGCCTTGTCATCTTCTTTCTCCGGAGGTTGTTCACCCTGGTCAGTCTCCTCAAATCCCAACTCAGGAAGCACCGGCGATGGAGTTCTAGCGGGGATGCTTTTCTCCGGTTCTGGCGATCCACGACCCTTCTCACTCTCCGGAGAGTCCTCGTACTGCACCAAGGGAGAAGTGTGCCTTTCTTCTGTCTCTACCTCGAGCTCGGCAGCCTCACTGAATAATGCTCCTTCTTTAAATGGTTCTGCCTCTCCGCTGATTTCCTGCTCATCCGGATTCTCCGGTTCTGTTACACTCCGTGGAGGAGAGACAGGCTTGTCCTGTTCAGTGGCTGGCAATATTAGAGAAGAATCCTTTGGCTGTGCAGCATCCTTTGGGGAAGGAGTTCTGGATCTTCTAGTGTATACTTTGGTCTTCTCCCCTCCGGAGCTTTCCACATCCACAATTGGGGGTTCATCCTCTGAAGTCATTTGGCCTTTCTTCTTCGCCACCCTTGCAGTTCTGGCTTTCTTGGGCGGCAGAGGAACATCTTCTTCTTCAGCTTTCTCAGCCTCCTCCTCGTCCGAGGACTTGCTGATAGTTAGGGTCTTCCACCTGCGTTTGCCGATAGGTTTCCTTTTTGCTGCAGGTTGAGTCCCCTTAGGACTTCTAACTTTGATTTTGAAGGGAGAGGCCTTTGCTGTCTTCCCTTTGTGGTCCTCTTCCCCGGATTCTTCAGAGGTGGACATGGGGTTGAGATTCCCCATCAGGTCAAAAGTGAAGGGTACATTGGCATTTTCCAACACCCAGACCTCATGTTTGATCCAAGCAAAGGTATATTTTAGCACTGGAGCCATTAAGTCCTCCAACTCTGTCACCTCAGGCTCATTCCAATCAATATCTGCTACTGACTTATCCTTAATGGGCTCATAGACATGGTCCTGGACCAGTTTTCCATCATCTTCCAGCTGATCCGGAATCAGCTTCACATTGTATTGCCTAATTGCCTCTACTGGCAGCCGGGAATACCTTTTCCTTCGTGCATCAAGGTCATCCTTGATGTTGACCCAGTAGTCCTCCAAGTCCTCTTTGTGCCTGTATTCCCGGGTAGCCCTTTTCTATGCCCCTCCGGTGATGTCAAAATTCATTCTCTTTGAATGGAAAGAGAATCCATAGGCGGCCAATTCCTCACCTACAGTGTGAGCCGATTGAATGGAAGGGCACATCTCATCCATCCACGCCAATCCCAAGAGGGAAGTCACCTCCAAAACCAGTTTTATGTTTCTCCCTCTTCACCACCGTATCGAACTCACAAATTTGTCTTACGACCTCTAGTAGCACTATGTGATCAGTGGGATACCGGGGCAGTCTGTAGGGAGCAACGGGGCATCCATCAATCCAGAGATAAGTGAAAGTGGGGAACTGGATGAACCAGGCCCCGTAATTCTTAATCAACCCCTTAGCCCCATCGGACAATCTAATGTGCTCCGCATTTTGAAGGGTTCGGCTAATGTGCATAGTGAAGGCATCATTGGCCCTCCTATAATCTCCGTGTCCGAGGTGCAATTCCGGATAGACCTCATAGATAACGTCTTGTCCAACGGTTCCCGCAGGAGTCAGTCCCTTGTAGGGGTAGGAGATGGCCAGTATATATATGACATAGGAGGACATGGTAAACTTCTTTCCTTCTAAAACATTCCTCAGTTGCCTATCTATTTCTGCACTGATAAGTCCTGCCCAGTGGTAATTTGTTCCTTGGCCTATCTTGGTGATCACATGGACCATCCAATTTTCCAATACCCCGGCAGTTTTAAGTCCGGCCACCCTGCTCAACAGTGTGATGGCGTCATAGATATCTGGCCTGAACTTCACCCTGTGCAACTGTTTGGGCAATTTGGAGTGGTGAGACTTGGGCTTCTCAAGCCATGAGTTGATAAGCTGTTGAGCCTTAACTGGCTCGTTCTCATAATACGTGCGAGCAGTGTCAATGTTTAGGGCGCAGACCGAGGGGAGATCCGGCATGCTGAAGGCCTGGGCAATAGAGGCTGGACTGAAGTTTGCCAACACCCGTCCCTCAGTGCTAACTACCATCTGTGTGTCAAAGGCGTACTGCCTAGCACACTCCAAAATCAGCTCGTAGCACTGGACTGCTGGAGGGAACCCTGCCACGTGTACCAACCCTGAGTTCATCATCCCCTGCCTCAATGCCGATTGGTCCCTCTCAGCTGTTCTCTATTTGAATTCTTCGTAACGCCAGGCACCAATGTTTGTATCAGACACATCTGCCCACACGGAGGATATCTTACTCTCTGGGACCTGACTCTTCATGTCTAATCTCAATCTTTCTGTCTCGGAAACTACAGATGCCCCTGCACCACCTTTGGACTTCCCAGCAGTAGCTTTGCTTGATTCGGCCTGCACATCCAAGAATCATTATTAGAATTCAATTATTAAGCTCATATCAATCCAAAAGGTTAGCATACATCATATAAATCCATTAAAACCAAATGCCAATTGCCAATCTTCCGAGATCCGGAGAAATCAAATAATCCGGGAAAATACCGTCGGGGTGGAATTTCGGAGAAATCCGACCCAGACGGATTTCTGCTGCCAAAGCACTATTAGCCATGTAAATCATTAATATGTTCGGAAATCAAAGGAAAATCATTGATTTTGCTCATTGGCAATCAAGAAATAGGCACTAACAAACATTCCATCAATCCTATCACCGAAATATGCAAAAGAACGCGACCAAACAGGAAATCCGGAAAAATCCGAATGGGACGGACTTTCGCGGACAGCGTCAAATGCACCGGAAATTAACCCTGTCCGCGGAATAAAAGGAAACCGGGAAAATCCGGGAGACCGGAAATTCCGCGACAGCCTCGGAAACCCGAAAAATGGCAAATCGTGCACCAAAACAGGAGCGATCACAAGATCTCCAATACCTAAGCTCGAACGAACCCAAAACTGACGACAATCACCAGACTCGAATATGCAAAGGGTTCCAACTCTCAGAAGCACTCAAAGGAAGGATCCCATACTAAAACGACGATGCCCTAAATCGAACAACTACATATCCGCCATTAAAACCAGAGCAAGCTTTTAGGGTTAAAATATCAGTTCGGGATTTACCTAAAAGCCCTCTAATCCTCACAGGATGGGGAAGCCAACACGAAACGAGGCGAAAGTCATTCAAACACAAGATCAAATCATCGCGTTAACCGAAACCCCAAGGAAACCCTAAATTCGCATGGTAACACATTCTGCACCCAAAACAAACATGCAACACGACCCAGAATTCTGTCGAAAATGTAAATATGCAATTAAATGAACAAACAGAACTTATAGGGCATGAGAGATGGGCCTCAATAAAAAAACGGATCAACCCGACTAGATAAATACGAAACCCAAAACCAAAACATGGGCCGACCCCAAAATTCAACGATGCCCAGTACGAGAAAACCTCAAATCACCATGCAAGCAAACGGAAGGGGAACGAATACATACCATGGGTCAAAATGGGCAGAAATCCGAGCTCAGAAAGTCAACCACACGACAAACACCCAAATAATTCACGCGCAAACAAACCAAGATCAATCCTCAAAGCTCAAACGAAAGTTCTGAATCGCCAGAGCAGAAAACAAGGAAGCAATCGAAGTTGGAATGAATCAGAAAATGCCCTAAATTCGCCCTTATACCCGTCTGAACCAAGGTACCTCAGCCATTAATGCGCGAAAAGACGTTTCTGACAAGTCCGGAAACCCGAGCCCCAAGTGGAAT
>VDFB02264832.1:0-101245 GCA_007258455.2 Sequoia sempervirens | reverse complement strand
GTTAAAACTAGATTTGGAGAAGAAGCCACTAGTGCAACCCCAACCATTGGATTGGCACAATATGATGAAAGAAATTGAGAAAGAAAGACCTAAGAAAAAGGCTAGAGTCCTTCATTCCACTAGGCTAATAGATGCTAGTGAGTTAATTGCTTAATGTGCCATTCCCATGGTAGAAAAGGATAGAAAAGATATGCAATTGGTAGATTACCAATTGGGAACTGTAAACTTGGGAAGACCAATAAGGAATCAACAGATGAACTTAATTTATATAGTGGCATCATCCACCAAATCTAGGATGATGAAAGATAAGTATAAGAAAGATGAGCTCAAGGGTCAATTGGACCAATTGCATAAAATTTTCAAAGATGTTTCTACTTCCAATATCCAACAAGTTACAGCTCCTGATGCTCTAGTTTTATTAAGCAAAAGGAAGCGGATAACTTGATACAAATGAAAGAAAAGGCTAGCATGCTTGATAAATGGATTGAACAATTGAACAAAGAAGTAGATAAAACACTTTTTGAAGGTTTTAAAATCCATAAAAGGTATTGCAATTAGTTGAGGAAGTAGATACTCATACTACTGCCTTAGAGAGTGAGGAAGAAGAATATAGGGAGTATGTTTAGAAATTGAAGGAAATTGACAAACTCCCAAAGCAAACATTATTGGAAAAATCAATATTAGAAGAAGATAATGAAGACTTTTTTGAGAAGACTCAAAATATCATAAAGTAAAAGTCCTCTTCTATTTATTAGCATAAGGATCATCTCCAACAAATTGGGAAGAACTTGAATGAGAAAGTTGATGAGGTGGAGGCAGCAATTGCAATCATAGCTAATGTGGATATGCATGTGGAAAATAGTCTATCTCTTGATAATTTCAAGGATAAATGGAATAATAGGTTTCAAGAGATGATGTAGAAGGGAGATGATGATGAGGTATTGTTGTTGGATAAGCTCATTGATGTTAGTGGAGAAGTAATGGATGTTGGGAGAGAATTAATGAAAATGAAAGATGTTTATGAAATAACTACTGTAGAAGTAATAATAATTAAGTTTGAGGATAGTTGGCTTGATGGCCCAGATACAACTATGATCCAGCAAGTGTTCAGTGCCTACGATGAGTATGTTTAGGAACAAGACATAAAGAATGAGTTGGCATAGTCTCTTTATAGCTAGGTTCCCAAAACTTGATCAACAATGTAGCCGATCTTCCTCATCTTCAACAGTCAAAGTATGATTTCAAATCCTTGATTTCTTGTAGAATTATCCTCCTTCTTTGGAAAATTTTGGATAACAATGAGCTCCTATTCAAAGGAAGAAGATCATGGAGCAATGCTTATCTTTGTTTTGGATTAGTTCACTCAAGTCATGGATCCCCTATTTTCAATTTTAGGCCTTATCTATTTATTGATTCTGAGGTCTATAAAGTAAACTAAGAATGGCATTTTAAAGGTTAGCTAATTGAAGTCATATTGACCACCTTAGAAGATAATTGATAGTGATAGTGTTTAGCTTTAAGTTTCAAGATTTCTTGCAAAATACTTTGATACCATTTTATTATAAGTTATGCAATTTCAATTTATGTTTTATAGTTTAAGTGATGATGTCAATGACAATGGTAATCTATATGCCAATGGATTTTTTTGTGCATAAATTATTATTATTTGATGAATATCAATAGAAGAATCTAGATTTCAAACTATTCCATTGAGTTATCTATGAATGTGGATTTACTTATGTCTATTGATATGCTATTTTGATTAATGAGTGTATGTGTTTTAAGATTTTGAAGTGGAAGTTGTTTTATAATGGTTGGAAGTAGTGGTATTTTGCACTACCTGGATGTATGTAATCTCAGCTTATAATTATGCAATTGCATACAACATGGTTTTGTGTAGATTAGTATTACACTTATTATATGAATGCATGTTTGAATTTGAGGTTAACATCAGGATCTACTATTCAGGTAAGGATCCGACGATTCTTTTTTCTTTAAACCCCCTAAATCTTAGATTTAGTCACAAATTTCATTTTGTATCTTTCCTACTAGTAGACCCCTTGAACATTATAGCCATATTGACCACTTTGTTAAACAACAACATTGTGAACCAACATCAAAGACCTTGGAAGGTGATTAGTTTAATAAGTTTATTGTATTTTTCAGGAGAGGTGAGGTGTTACATCTTACCTGCATGTTGTGTGTCAACTTGGCATATCAACAATATTGTTACACCATGGCCCTTCTCATAATGGGGGCTCAATCTCATTGGAAAAATCACCCCAACCTCAGCCAAAAGCCACAAATTTATCATCAACACCACCAAGAATTTCACTAAGTGGGTGGAGGCCATACCCATGACATATATAACTAGGAAGTAGATATCAAAGTTCATCCTGAACTACCTCATATGTTGCTACGGTGTCCCACAAGCCATTATCTCAGATAATGGGAAAACCTTAAAGAATCAAGATTTCCAACATCACTTCTCCACCCCATACTATCCCCAAGGCAATGGACAAGTAGAAGCTATCAAAAAAACAATTATGCAAATCCTCAAGAAAATAGTCAATGACAGGTCATGACTGGAATTTGCAGCTCAATCCCACCCTTTGGCCCTATTGAACCAGCATCTACACACCTATAGGTGCCACCGCATTCTCCCTAGATTAGAAGCTAAATTTCCTATTGAGATCGAGCTCCCATCTTTCAAAATCTCACTGCAAAACAACATCATAGATGAGTAATATCGGGTTTCATGCCTTAATGAGCTAGAGTTACTAGATGAGCAGCCCCTTAACGCCTTGAACCACCTACAAGTGTATCAAAAGTGACTCAAGAGGAGTTATAACAAGAAAATCAGAAGCATGACCTTCTAGATCAGAGAGCTAGTATTGAAAGAAAATTAGAAGATTGTGCCTAATCCAGTTAGTAAGGGAAAGTTTGAGCCTAATTGATTGGGCCCATTTGTCATTATAGCAAGCTACAAATCGGGGGCATATCAGTTATCAACACTCAAAGGGGAACTCCTACAGGAGCCAATGAATAGCTCTCATCTCAAAAAAATTTATGCCTAATCTTGTAAGGTATAGAACCAAAAATCTATAAAAAATAGAAAAAGTCCTGAAAAATGGTCACCTTGATGAAAACCTAGCAAACAGGTGTATTGGTGACAACAAAAAAATCAAAAATCAAAAATCAAAAAAAATAGAAAAAGGATCAAAATAGTAAAGAGAAAAATAATCGTCCTCTAATCAAAACCACTTCGGCGGCACTTTGGGCAAGTACCTTGGTGAAAACTTGGAAAACAAGTGCCATGTGTAAATAAGCACTCTCCATCCATCCTGGTCTCTTTGACTTGTCCTAAATCACTTTTCCATCCATCCATCACATTTCATGTGCATCCTTGCATCCACATCTGCATCATAGCTTGGTCTTGTGTTTGTGTCATGATCCCTCCTGGAACTACTCGGTCGATTCCAAAGGTCAATTTGTCCTACCTATATCAGAGTAGTCTATCACATCACATTTGGGGCATGTTCTACATTGGACCATATTCATGTGCATTCTTGAAGTCCTAAAATTAGAAATTCAAAAACATAAAAACATAAAAAAAAATCCAAAACCATCAAAATCCAAAAACAAGTAAAAAAGAAAAAAAGTAAAAAATAGAGTCATTTTTCAAACTATGTCATCTTTGAGCTTTGAACGTAGGAAAGGTTGATCACTAATCATCCCCCAAGACATCTAGGTTAGTCATATAGAATTCTATCATAATAAACTGGAATCTCATCATGTTTATATCTTCATCTATAAATCCGTCAAGTTGTCAATTGAACTACAAGGTCTCTGCATATATAACGTAGGCAAGGCTAATTTGTTGATCAGCCCCTAAGGCCCCTAGGATAGGTCTTTAGGTTAATCTCTTGGTCAAAATCACAGAAAAAACCTAAAAATTAGAAGAATTGAAAATCAAAACATTTTCAAAAATATCAAAAACAGTCAAAAAATCCAAAAAAAAAAATCATCCATCCCTATCTCTCTTACACCCAAAATAAACGTAACTCATAATAAATAGATCGTCACCCTCAACCTTTGGTAAGATAGTTGGAAGCAATTCTAGCAGTCAAACATGGAAACCTAAAAACCAAATAACTCAAGCCTAAATCAATGAGTAAGCAAGTTAGTCAACTCTTCGTATCAATAACCTACCATCTATAATCAGTCCCAAATCAATCATCTGATAACATGTCCTAGGGAGTATCCTTCCTACAATGGTAACTTTTTATTGAAAAGAACACTTTGGATAAATGAAATGACTTTCTACCATCCACTAACATGTCCTAGGATGTATCCTTCCTATAATGGGAATTATCTATTGGCAGTAGTTCCACTTCTTATCCTTAAAAACACATTTCCCATTGGCTAGTGATATGAAGAACATTAGCTTGATTTTTTACTTGATTTTATCTTGATTGAGTTATCTTATTGTGTTCATTCCAAGGACCTCTCGATGATATCTGAATGAAGGATTTAGAGAGATAGGAATGGGGAAATGATCATTATCTTTTGTCTATTGTGCTTGTTTGATATTTTTGTAATATAACCTCAGTTAAACATGCTTTGTTTCATTTGTAGGAAGGTGTTTTTGAGTGTCTTGTTGAACACATAGGAAGGATTTCCTTGCTATGTTTTGGTCTGAGATGTTTGAGATATCTGAATTGCACTTTCAATAGGGTTTCATATACTAGATGTGAATAGGAATACTCCTATCTGATTGGCAAGTAAAATTCCATCACACTAGGTGCAAAGCCACCCTTGTTCTCTATACCTTAATGCATTGTACCATGTGTGTAATCAAACATAAGGTAATTGGCCCTTTGAAAATCCCAACTCTCGGCAAGTGAACATCATCTCAATCATCATCATCTCCAATAAATTCTCCTCTGATCACGGACTTGTTGGATCCTCTCTTTTTCATCTCTTATTTTGTATCATCTTTCATGCTAACATGGTGCCATGATAGCTAATAATAATCATCATATAGGCATCCATCCTGAATCCATAAACCGTCAACATACTGTATATCATATCATATAGGAAATAAATCATATCACAATGCATTGCTTTTCCATCATTGGCATAATATAGATTGATTATTCTAAGCATCTCACCATTTACACATTTGCATTCCATCACATCATCACAGATCATATAAAACATCATTTTCATTTGCATCATCATATAAAACATCACATTATCCATAAAACACATATAAGCATCATTCACCACATAAGATCATCACATTTGCATATACATCACCATGACAACCATAAAAGTGCATGAGGAAAATCAAAAAGAAAAAGGTTTCATTTTAATATCATCCAGTAGGGGCATGATATAGATCTGTTAGTCGCATAATCATCATAGCACATGCATCATCATATCACGTGCATCATCATATCATTGCATTCACATATCATAAGCATAAAAGGAAATTATCTCATAGCATAAGTCATCATACATCATAGATCATTGCATTTTGCATCATCACATATAAATCATATAGATTGCATCCTTACATATCATAAAATAGAAAAGATACTGAAAAATAAATGCGTCCATCATAACACACCATCGCATCATCATTTGCATCACATATAAAATTAGAATCATCCATAA
Organism: Sequoia sempervirens; assembly: GCA_007258455.2. Classification (NCBI taxonomy): domain Eukaryota; kingdom Viridiplantae; phylum Streptophyta; class Pinopsida; order Cupressales; family Cupressaceae; genus Sequoia; species Sequoia sempervirens. The sequence continues at coordinate 95,563 of VDFB02264832.1, read as the reverse complement.
TGCATAAACAAAGTAGTACACATCATATCATATCAAACCATCATATATATCACATATATCATCAAATATGTACACTATCATGGTACAAAATCTGGATCAACATGTATAATGTACATGTGTAGTGTCAAAAGGTACAAAATTCCCACTGGGCTATCAAAAATGAGCCCATGAAAGAATGAAAGAATAAAGAATCAAAGAATATGTCTTTGATCAAAAATTGGGTTTTCACTATTGGCTGCCCCCATCATCTTCGCCTACTCTCTCGTTGTGATCCTCCAAAGGCCTATGTCTTATCCTTTGGGAAAAATCAGGGACCCTAGCCACAGGCACCACCTGATAATAGTATAACCTGTAATAATTTTCCTCCTAGATAGCCTCTCTATAGGCTTGCAATGGCACTACACTCTCAGAAGAAGAGGCATCCAAGCTCTCTAACTATTGTCTACAACCCATCTTTGTGGTTTCTTGTAACTCTATAGCCTGCCTCTACAAAATGGTTTGATCCCTCTCTACCTACTCCTAGTCTCTCTCGACCGTAGGTGTCTACACCTGGGCCTGTAATGCCAAAATCTACCCATCTCATGGGTCGGGATGGTGTGGTGGCTATATTCCTAGTTGGTCATCATGACCCCCATCTCTTGGTGGTGTCTAGACCCTCAGTGGGGCCTATACTCTATCCTACTCTTTGTCATGAAATCCATCTCGAGGTGGTGAGGGCACCCTGTCATCTCTGGCCTAATCACAGTCCTAGTGACCATCCTACCTATCCTCCCCATCCTGCCTCAGGGGCCCCTATGCCAGATATTCATCCCTGGGAGGAGGTCCACCATCTGGTCCTATATCCCCACCTCCTCCATCCTCACTGCCACCTCCTCAACCACCCTATCCTTGCTTGCCTACCCAGCCTTGAGATTGTTGTCGTACCCCTGCTACTCCTAGAAGTGCCAACCTAAGTGGAGCTCTAAACCAATCTTAGTAACCCTATGTGGTCCCTGCATTAGTTGTCCCCTATGTATACACCCATGGTCAGGACACTAACTTTCTAAAGCTCTAGATAGCCTCATATGTGGGAATCAATCATCCCTAGGTAGCCTCCTTTTTGGTTTGTGCAAAGATGACCACATACCCATCATCAGGTCCATCTTGAACCTCACCAAACTGATGAGCGAACCTATCTAGGAGATATCGCTCAATCATGATATGCTCCCTCCCCTTCATCAATCACTCCTATTGAGAAAAGAAAAGTTTTTAGTCATCGCCATACCATCCAGGGTAACCTAGGTACAAGCTCCAAGTGAAGTCATGCATATCATCTAGGACCCTTCACTAGTGGGGGATCCCATGCTCTCCTATCCACTCAAAGGATACACCACCTCTGTATCGCCAAACCACTAGGTCATCTAGCTCCATGGCAACAAGCACTACCCTAATAGTATGGAGCACAAAGAAATGCTCCCAATCCCAAATGTGCAACAAAGTAATGTTGACCTCGATGTACCTGTTATCCAGGTAGGCTACCTCATGCAAATCTCTATATAATGAGCTAGAAGGACTAGACCCCAAGAAAAGCATGTCCTAAATTGGACCATCCTCTCCCAGGCTAGCCCCCACTTGACATTGAAGTCCTTGCCTTGTCAATCTGGTGCCACTAGCCTTGAAATGATCTAAGCAATGACCAATCTAAAGGGAAAGACTATGAACCTGTAACACTCAAGCTCTATCTGCCCCTCTATGAAAAACAATCTAATCAAGCCGCATCACCTCATAGCATGCATCTCTTTTGGCCTCCACATCATATATACCCCACTCTCTGTGGATGGGAAGCCAAAGGATCCTCTAGACATCCTCCAGTGTAATTGTCACCTCACTAGTAGGAAGATGAAATGACGAGGTTTCATTGTGCCACCTCTTAGCCAACGATGTCATCATGCCTAAATGTGTCTGCACTGGAGGTGTGTATGCAATGTACCACAACCCAATGGCGCCTAAGTGCTCCAATCTCTCGTGCATACCCTCAAGGATACCAAACATAATAGGGATCATGTGCTCTCTAGAGTGAAGAATATCGATCTCCTCTTGCATCATCAAGCTCACAACATCAAGTTTTGTGAAAAAATCATGTCCCCAGTCAAGCAATTTTCCTATCAAATGGAAAAAGCGATGTTGTCTACATAGGCAACATAGTTTCAAAGTTTCAAACTATCATTGGAGGAGTTTGAACTCTCAAACTCCACCGTTGAGGTACAGTTTTCCTGCGACCGCCTAACCCAGATTCCAAACTCCACCATTGCGGCGCTATGCGCATATCAGGCGCAATTTGAGCCCTAACCTTAGTTTTCTAATTCCACCACCACATTACCCCAAGAATATGCTACACACTTTGGGGTCATGTGATGCCAAAACTGAGTTTGAAGCGGAGCTATATAGCGCTTCTATGCTTATAAAAGATTCCTAACACTATTAATAATGCTTAAAATTTGAAAAATGAGATGAGGTTAGGATCAGTCACTGGAGGTCATGCACGCGGTTGTCGATGGTACACTTGTACTCGATCGAAGATGTGTTGTGGAGGTACCTATTGTACCATCGTGATCACTACCCAGGGCTCAGTCTGTAGGAAATCTAAAGGCTGAATGTGCAAATGAATTGGAAGTGGTCCCCTTAGGCCTATATATAAGCCTAAAAGTTAGGGTTTTGACCTTGTTTGACCGTCTAGTTAGGGTTTTGGGCCCCTGAGCTTGTTTTTGTCCAGTCGAGGCCTATTTTACATTGTTTTATTGCATTTAGACACGTTTTTGGCCTCCCGGATCCTTTTTCAACCTATCAAGCACCTTGTCCTCTTTTTTTGAGAGATCACACAAAAAGTTGAAATTTTCATCTGATCTCTCAAGGAGGCAGTATAGCAACATGTTTCGTCTGCTAGGGAAGCATTGGGGAAATTTTGAAATAGAAATTTTTTGGCTTTTGATCAAGACATGTTTATTCTTTGAACCAACACAACAAGTGCATTGCTTCAAAGAGGGGAAAAGTGTAGACACGTACAATATACCGATTTACACTACGCACTTGATCTCAATTTAACTAACACCATTTCATCTTGAATCATCCCTTTTTCTAACCATTTAATCAAATAGCCCTTACTTGATTAAATTTATCGATTTCCCTCCCTTAATTAAATAAATCAATTTTATCTAGTCAAGTCATTATTCTTTATTAATTAAATAAATCATTTTATTTAATTAATCTCATTGTCTCTATTTTAATTAAATAATTCATTTTATTTAATTAAATCTCTAAAGTGCTTCTATTAAATTAAGTAAATCAAACATTTATCTAATTTAATCTAACATCACCCCTTTGGTTAAATAAATCAAAATATTTATTTAACTAGGTCTTAATCATTTTCATCTCTTTTTGATTTATTTCAACGCATAAATCTAAATCAATTAAGTCAAATCACCTAACCTCCTCTTAAATTAATCAAATCCTGATTAATTTAATCTAAATGCATGTCACATCCTCTAGCTTTTTCCACTTGTACAATAAATCAATTTGTTTGATTTATTAAAATCTTTATTTTCTCTCAACATGGCATCTTTGAGGAATATTCCCTCAAATTTGAAAATCCCTCCAAGTGGGATTTGTCCTTTCAAAAATGCATTTATCTCACCTTATGTGCCCTTGTGCATTGAGCCAAGAGGCATTTAAGCCATTTCTTTCTCCCTCCAACATGTCATTTCAATATTTTCAAATTCCACCTAATTGCATTTAATTGCAAATTTTCCAAAATATTCTCAACCTTTGTCGATTCAAATGATGACAAGTGGCTTCTTCTCATTGGTTGTTGAATGATTTGACATTCACCCCTTTTTCCTCTTCTCTCTTCAATTTCTTCTATAAATAGAGAGCTCATCCTTCATTTTCATCATCCACAATTTGAGTAAACTTATTATGCTCAATTTCATCTTCAAGCATCACCATTTTCATCAATTTTATCAAGTTTGTAGCTAGGTTATGCAGGAATTCAACCAAAGTGGATCACGTCTTCATCAAATTTCCATAGGATTAATCTTGCATAGGAGTTGGGAAAGGGCCAATTTCCAAATCAAATTGGCACCAACTCCCCCATAAGATCAAGAGTTTACATTGTTTTGAATAGGATTAATCTTTTTTATTGTTTTTTCATTTGTGTTATTGCTTCCATTCCTATTTTGTGCAATGTTAATGGATTTTATGGGGAACTTCTATATTGGCTTGCATTTGAATCTAACTATGTGTTTGTTTGTTGTGTTTGTACAGGTCTAGGATTGAAGTTCACATGAACAATCTAGAAACAAAGGCAAAATGCAACCATAAATCATGTTATACTGTTACCACAAGTATAACCAACAATAAACTCCCAATCCATGATCTCTTTTTCATAGGATATGTGATAATTAATTGGAAAAACTCTAAACTCAAAGTTCATAAACCAAAGAAAGAGGAAATAAAAAAACTTATCTCCCAATGTTTCTGCCACCATGACAAGATAGTTGATCATGATAAATATAACTTTGGAGACTAATAGGAATGGCATCATATGAATACCAACAATTATGAGACAACCCCCAAATTAGCAAACCCATCAACTAGAGAATTAGCCTCCCAAAAAACATGTGAAATTTTAACTTCATCGAAGGAACTAGAATAATGGAAAGAGCATCCTTGATTAAATGAAAAATACACCATGATAGGGAATTTACCTTTAGAAGACAATTTATAATATTAAATCCAACCAAAGCTTAGTCACCCTAGCCTCTTTAGCAAGTAAAAGGCCATGATAGGCCAAAAATTGTAGAATTGTTAAAGAATCATTTTATTTTATTTTATTTTATTAGAATAGGAATTCAAAATGAATAAATCGAACTATGAAGACCATTTAGAAACAAAATTTAACAAGTATTAATTGTAAAGAAGAAAACTTATATTATGCCAGTGGTATTTATTTTTGTTTAGAATTATTTTACTTTATTTTATTTATTTGGTTTATTTATTTTATATATAACTTATATATTTTATTTTTAAAATATATGTGATTTGTGTAGTTTATATTTTTTAAATATATGCAAGTTTTATTTTATTTACATTGTTTTGATTGGAGGTAAAAAATAGGTATTGAAGAGGCACAAAACCCTTTACAAAAAAATGCAGCTGAAATAGAAAGAAACCAACATAACACAACAATCAACATGACGACAACAGTCCAATAGCTAAAAAACAACCAAAAGGAAGGCAAACAGTAAAAACCACTACATGTTCAAAATCTCAACAACCTCCATTTCACTAGCAACCATCTTTTGCACATCACCCACAGTATCAAACACCTCAGCAGTCGAGGCCCCGCCCTGAGCTCTCATTTTGTTTCTAGTTCTGGCCCCCGACCCACCAGTTTTAACCTCACCAATCAAAACACTACTTTTACCACCCCCCTTCTCACCAACATAAACCACATCCAACAACTGACCCACAACATTAGTATCATCAGCAATCACAATAGCCTTCCTCTTCTTCCCAGTAATCATAGGGGAAATATCCTTAGCATGTCAGAAATAGCCAAGACCTTGGGGACATTTCCACTCTTCATCAAAAAATTCCACATTTTATCCATTTTTCCTCAAGGGATAAAATTTTCCCCTCCATATGTTGTTTCAAGTTGATGGTTTCCTTCACCACAGTATTAGCCATAGTATTCAAAGAGTCCATAAGATCATCAATCTAGCTTTGGATAGAAGGGTCCTTAGCCTTACTAGCTATACCTCTAATCCTAACATTATTCTTATTAATCTCATGGAAGAATCACTTAAAAATTTTAAACATCATATTAGCATTGTCATGAGACGAAACCAGCACATCAACATCTTCTCTATAAAATTTGTCATACCCTTTCTCCACAACCACATCCTCGTCAGAAGAGCTAGCATGAACCTTATTAGAATAAATATCCTTACCTTTACCAACAGGGATAGGAGTCTTCATCTTACAAATGGAGCTACCAATTTCCTACGCAACAACTTTCCTTTTCATGAACCTATCAACATCCACTTTGCTATTTCCCCTAGCAAGATCTCCAACCATAGCCCATTCCTTCCCTTACTTATTCATACTACTATCATCACCCAAAGAAGCCTCACCATCGATACCACCAACAAGGGAAAGAGGGATACCCTTCCCCAAGAGCTAGCGAACATATCTCAACACCCTTTTCTTCTAACTCTCATCCTCATTCCCCTGTAGTCTAGTCCCCGGGGGAGGAGAGGAAGCTTCCCCATAAAGAGAATTTTTTTCCTTGGCTCCTTAGACTGGACATTCACATCCACCTCATCGTTGCATGTCATGTATCCATCTTTATCATCCAACTTCCTCTTCCCAGACTTACCCTGAACAAGGGAATTGGGGCCCTCCTCAAGAGAGGCATACGAGTTTGAGACATAATCAACATCATAATCCCTATCAAAGTCAAAATATTTGTTCAAAACAAGCTTCATCTTCTTAGACTTTTTAGGGATCCTTTCCTGTTCCGACTCCATCTCATAACCCTCCCGTGTTTTAGCCACATCTTCCTTCGGTGGCCTAAGAGGTTTTTGCACCTCGTGAGCCTTAACATGTTTATAGATCAGGAGAATCATCCCCACATGTAGAATAGGGTTCTTGGGGTTTTTCATATGGTCTTTAATCCCCAAATTCAACGACATCAACAAATAGTATGGAAAGGAAATCCTCTTCTTATGCCTAAAATGGTTAAGCAGAACAAAATGATAAGTGTTAATCATCATATATCTGCCTTCCAAGGTAACATACCTCATGATCTCTTCAACAACATCATGCCACAACACTTTTAAGGAGCTCCTCTGATAACCCTCACTCTTCACCATCTTCAAATTAGTAGCCTCATTATTTTTAACACTTTCATACCCTGCACCGCCAAGCCCATAATTTGTGCTATGAAATCTTCATCAACCACAAAATCCCTTCCACCTAGATGTAGGGTTCCATCATTCCACCCTTAAGCAACCAAATTCGTGACCTAGGGGTTGTTGTCATGTAATTTCTCTATATATAGAGTTAAACCCCCCTTCTCTAAAATCTCCCAAACCTCCTTCTTCTACTTCATAGAAACACAAGATTTAGGCTCAACATGATTTCTATCCCTCCATAGCAAAATAAATAACTAGAAGCCAAGCACAAAGAAAATTCCACAAAGAATTAGGAAATTAACCACCCAAAGTAGAAGTATAAAACATAAGGCTCTGGAAACTCAAACAAAAAACACCCAGAAACTGTGTGAGGCCAGCAAAAGGACAGGTATTAAATGATGAAAAAGACCTTTGTTCCATAAGAAAGTCGTCATTTCCCATACTATAAATTAGAGCATCCCTTGTCATAATATTAATCCACGTGCATAAGGACATGCACAACTCAAAGTAACAAGATCGCCTACACCCTAAGATTAGCATTCATTATTAATTATATCCATTGTCTCATAAGGAATCAAATCATTTAAATCCCACTCCTTTCTATCATGAACACCAAAGTTAGCAAAAAAATCAGCTAACATATTACCCTCTCTCAAAATATGAGATATGTAACAATTATCAAGGGAATTAATAATTTCAATAGAGTCCCTAACCAAGGCCTCAATAGTCCAAGACAAAGGAGTAACATTCTTCAAACTATTTGTAATGTTCAAAGAGTCACCCTCCACCCAGACCCTCCTATACCCTTTTCTTTGAGCCAATTTGAGACCATGATAGGTAGTAGCTGATTTTATTTACATTGTTAATGTGGAGTGAGTATGTACATAAAAAACCTCTCAAATAATTAATAATATAAAAAATTTAATATTCTATCCTATTCATTTTTTCATCATGTGACTCACTTAAAGAGATAAAACATTTAAAAAATTCATCGAGTCTTCAAGCGCTCAACATATTGGAACCCATGCCTATAAAATTAAAATATATATAGTAGTTTGTTGAATATACAGTATAGTAGTTTATTGAATATGGACAGTAGTTTATTGAATAGCTATTTTTATTTACTTTAGAATTATTGTATTTATGAAGAATTATCTTATAATTTTATTTATTTTTAAATATATGAGATTATTTTTTGGTTTATGTTGTACCTAATATAAGATTCAATGAATTTGTTTATTCTTTTCTCTCTGTACTTTATTTCTTTTTAAAACTTAAAAGAATGTTTTTTATTTTAATTTATTTATAAATTCAAGATTTGTTAATAATATATTTTAATTATTTGAAGAGTTGAGAGTATTCACTAAAATAGTACAAATTTCTAAATATGCATCATATAAATTCATTTCAAAGAACATTGAATGCATGTTTGAATAAGAATGTTAGCGAAAATGTTTGGTTGAAAACTTTAATCCCATCTTTTAAACAATATTGTGTTATATGAGTTCTATTTTCAATGAAAAATTAAAACAATTAATATTAAACAATTCATGAATGTCTTCTTACTTAAGTGGAGGTGTATAAATTATTAATAAGTAATTATATAAATTAATTTTAAATAATAATGAAATTTTATATTTATATTAATTTTATAGTGTGATTATTTAGATATGAAATATTTTATTTATAAATTTTAAATTAAATATAATATTTAATATTCTACACTTATAATTTATAATCATATTAATTATTTTTCAATATATTATTAAAATTTTATTTATTATTAAATTACACAACTCATAACACTTTGTAAATCAAACATGAATCAATGATGGAACATTTACACATATCATGGGGGCATTTATTTTTATTTTTTTTAAATTATAAAACCTAGGCTATGTCCAAGAACCAACAAAAAATGGGGGTCACTCTAAATTGTCCATTATAAAAAATAAACTTGAAACTTAAACCACCCTACCATACAACTACTATAGTAAACTTGAAGCCCTAGCAAGCAGGACCCCTACCCAAATCAAAGACAAAAAACTTCATAAAAAATAGAAGCAAGCATAGGAAAGGGATAATTATGCAGCCTTTCCCAACTTCATTGATACATTCACACTTCCAATTTGGAAATTTAGGCTTGGTTTCAACATCATTCATCATATCATCTTTGGGGCATTGATCATTTGACTCGCAAATTAGAACAAAGGAATAACTTCCTCTATAAGGGAAACCCAAAGATTTTTTTCCATAGCATCCACCTTAATCTAAAGAAAAAATTGCTTCTTTTTTATAGCATGCAAATGATTCAATAGACAATTAAAATACACTTGATCTTACTCCAAAACATCACCATATCATCATAAAGGAGGAAAGAGCTAGTAATGGTAGAACACATAGCCCCACACAATAAGAATTGAGATGTATCAAAGGAACTTCAATGCCCTTTGGTATACCTAGGGTCCAACAAAAGCTTTCCTATCACCTCACAAATGCACACACTACGAAACACATCCACCTCCTTCACCAACTCCCAAATTCTAGTCACCCATTTCCTCAAGATTGTTGTTTAAGAGATTGCAGTTCAAGTATAAACTTCATTGCATTTTCAACCTAAATTCCTCTAAGGAGCATTGAAAATAGAAGGTTCCCTTCTCTATATCATTCCATTAGATAGAGTGTAATACAAAACTCCCTTAAAGAGAACATACTATCCTCATCTTGGTCAAACAAGTCCCAAACTTGTTTCAAAACCTCTGTCATGTCACACCCAAAATAGTAGTGGGGTTTTGAAACCAAATAAGATTCCAAAAAATGATATTTCAATTAAGTTATTAAACAAGATAGATTTACAAGTATGTGAGTACACAAAATTGAAATTCATCCTAAAAAATCTATCCAAGATAGATCTTGTATAGCTAGCTATGGTTTTTTTTTCTTTTATTAGAAAAAAAAGAAAAAAGAATCAAATTACAGAGCAAGAGTACATGGCTATAGCAAAACAACAACTAGAAGATTACAAAATAAACCCTAAAGCAACATCAAACCAGCTACAAATCCTCTGATCAGTTGCATAACAACAATCAAACAACCAACAAAATTATGGACATAGACTGCAATCTCAAGTAGAGATACAAAGAACAAGGAGGTGACAAATCAGCAAGTGATGGCAGAAAAAAGGAGTGTCTAGCACCATCCAAACATCAACACAATAGCCCTCATCCAAATGTGTCTGCAATAATGAGCAGCAAGCACTATTGTAGAATGAAGCAATGAAGTTCTTCACAGCATCCAAACTTTTCAGCTCCAGCAAATATACACTAGCACTAGATTTTTTTTCCACCCTAATAATTGCAAGCATTTCTACAAAGTTTGGCCACACCTTGTATAACAATCACATCTATTGCATTCAAGACAAACTCATTAGTACAAGCATTTTACACCTTGAGAAGTAGGTAGGATTTTGGCTTAGATTTGGGACAAAAGAGAATTCACTTGAAGATGAAGGATGTCACCAGTAGAGCCCTTCTTTCCTAGGAAAGAATCAATACTCAACAAAAGGGTATGCAAATTGAAATAAATAACTTGCAATTCAATCTCAAGGGGCAAGAAGGAGCAAGAAAAAGCAACTTGGAACCACAAATTCCAAAAATTTTTAATGATGATAAACTAACTTGAATTAGATAACAAATTATGAGTAGCCGAGAAGAGCAGCTTTCCAGTACCAATGAAAATGAAACAGGGCTAGTAGTGAAGCAAAAAGTGCAGTCCATAATTTGCGGATGTGAGAGCAAAACCAAAAATAATGTTTAAATGTTTCAACCCTACCAAAAAATGGGCAAGAGGGAGGTAGATGAAGGAATTTGAGGTGAGATCCCACTAGGAGTTTAGCATGTAGCAACTTCCAAGCAATAAGTTGGGATTGTGCATCAGCTTTGGATTTCCAGATAAGCAAGCTAAGTTTGTTCCACTTTGATCTACTAAGGTTGCACCGCCAATTAGAAATAAGTTGGAAAGACAAGGCCAAAGAAGGAATATGCTAATTGTAGAGGGCCTTGAGTGGAAAATTTTTGATATAGCCTCCATTTGGCCACCTCTATTCCTTGAAAAAACTTGAATGAAAGCTAATGCACATGAGGATGGAGATATTAGGGGGCAGCATGGTTTGTATTTCCAATACAATGGGTTTATCTTTGTGATTTAAATTATAGCTAAGTCTAAGTTGTTGCCAATATTTCCATGAAAAATTGGAGGGATCCCATAAGTCACTGAAAACTTGAATACCTTTTTTGAAAAGATGTATTGCTTTCATCCTAGGAATTTTGGCAAAAGGCAGATTGTTGTCTTGAATTAGGCAATTCCACCAAAATGATGAAGTTGGAAAATTGAGCCTGTGACTGAAGGACTTATTAGACCAAGATAACTTTTCAGAGACTAGCTATCATGCTTTCCATATGTAGTTTAAGGATGCTGATCCGTGGAGTTTGAATTAATGTGCTATGAGAATCTTGTCACTCCAATGGAATGAGCTCAAAGCTTTTCCTAAGGTAGATATTTGGATACAGTATCTAATCAAAACTTTCCAAGGCACATTACCAACTAGAGCTCTACATATCCATTTGGTTGAAAGACAAACTCCTTGATTAAATGGGTCAATTATATCCAATCCACCTTTCTCCTTAGGGATGATGTAATGAGACCAAGAAGTGATAGGCCTTCCTTTTTTATTTCCCCAATTGTACCAAATAAAATTACGAATTAGCTGGGTGAGTTGGTTATATCATGCTTTGGAGGGCAGCCAGCAAGAGGAAGTGTAGACATTACAAGCCAGAAGGATTTTATTAGCCACCTGGATATGCCCAACCATTGAGAAAAAATGATTAGTCCAAGCCAACAGTTTGGATTTGAATTTATTAAGGAACCATCTCCACATTTCTTTCAAAGAGACTCCTAATCCAAAAGGAATGCCAAGGTACCGAGTTATAGTTTTGTGCTTCATTTCTTTCCATTCCATAGGTATCCATGGAGGATGGGGGTTGGGTCTTAACATCCAAAATTTTGTTTTATGCATAGCTAGTTTGGAGCCCAAAACATTACAATAGAAATCAAGGATATCTAATAAATTAGTGATATCTTCTATTTAATTTTGAATGAAAATCATGTTGTCATCAATGAAATGGGAGTTATGTGCCATAAAATTAGTAGGGAGAGAGATGCCATGAATGAGTGATTTATATTGCACATGTTGGAAAAGATAGTTGAGAGCATTCGCAATGAGCACATAAAGAAACGAAGCAAGTGGATAGCCTTGATGGATTGATTTTTGGAGGGGAAATTGAGGGAAAAGGGCTCCATTAATAGCCAATCTGGCATTAGCATCCATAAACAACATACGAACATGAGCACAAAAGTTAGGCCAAATCCCAACCATTGGAGTATCTTGAGGATGAAATACCAAAGTATACGATCAAATGCTTTGTCAAAATCAAGTTTGAGGATCAAAGCATCTTGAGTTGTTTGTTGGGCCCATTCAGTTGATTCCCAAGAAAGGATTAAATTATCAAGAATGAATTTTCCCCAAGGAAACCAGTTTGCTCAAGTCTAAAAATTTCTTGTGTGATGGGTTTAATTCTTTTGGCAAGTGATTTACCAATGATTTTATAGGATGTGTTGAGAAGAGTGATGGGGCACCAACCATTTACTGAGTCTTCATGTTTCCCTTTGGGAATAAGTTTAATCAGCCCTTGATTAATAATTGCACCAAGGGATCCAATTTTTGTACCTTCAAAATATACTGTATTGTAGAAATCTTCCCTAATATGGGGCCAAAGGGTGCGATAGAATTCCACAGGAAGACCATCTAAACCAAGACTCTTTTCCAAGGCCAAGTTATACATGGCTTCATCAATCTCCTCCAAGGAAAGGTTGTGGTCAAGAAATTTAGTATAGTCATGTTGAATTTTTTGAGGAATAAAAGTAGCAAGAGTGTCTTCCAGGATGGGAATAAGAGGATCTTTAATGGAGTCATGTGTAAACAACTAGCTATGGTTAGAAGATTGTTTCTCGAAAGAAGATGAATAAGATGACAATTGAGGCATTCAAAAAGCCTTGTAATTCATTTTTAATGAAATGATTGGATCTTAGAGAAGCTTGTATTGAATTCTTAGAAGTAATGCACAATCAACCCCTAAATCAAATGCAACACTTAACTAGTTATCAATGAAAAGAGAAATGATTACAAAAATATACTTAAGAGCTAGAATCACGATGAAAATCATTAGCCTACAAAAATATCATTATCTTGTATACTTTTTTCCATATGGTGTTTTTTCCATCCTTATCAAATGTGAAGGAATATATAAAATAGTAATGAAATTGAAAAACCATATAATGAAAGAACGGATCAAATTGTGTAGATTTCATGCCTAGGGTGTGGCAGCTAATGTGTAGATGGGTGGGGGAGGTTGTGCCCTCCCCCATAGAGGTTGGTACTAGTGTAAGTGTGTTAGTATGCTTGATTCTTTTTGCATTAATTTCCTTCTTGTGCCCTGAATGTTAAGCTCATTCCAAACCCATAATTGAAAGGTGTCATCACTATCGAAAGAAATAGGCTAAAAGATACCACTATCTTTGTAACGGTCATAGATATTAATAAAATTATTCCAAGAATTTTTTTAGATAATTGGTTTTGTAGCATTTGGGAAAATAAATTTGGGTTCCAATTAATTTTTTGTAAAATTCTGCAATGTGGATTGTTTGTTATTTTTTTAAAAAATTACTCAATGCAAGAAAGAGTCCTAGCAAAACCCTATTGGAACATAGGGGGTTGCACCTTTAGAGCTTTGGCATGGTCCCCAAGGGTCATTACAGAAGAAATTCTTGTGCTCTCCTACCCTAGGTGGGTGGTGGTTAAGAATCTCCCACCTGAATTCTAGAAAATTATACCTCTCATGCCTACTCCCTTTGGCAACGTGGTGAGGATTGATGAAGCTAAAGTGGTGCTTCCTCATTTGGATGCATGTTCCCTCATCTCCCTCAACCTCAAGATAGAAATTCCTAGGAATATTATAATTGAAGATGAAGGCAGACAAATTTTGTGCCCTCCAAAAGTATTGGGTGGTATAAATTCTTGCTTTATTTGTAGAAAAGGTCATATTTGGAATAATTTTCCTATAATTCAGAGGAAATTTAAAAAAGTGAACCAGAAATTGAACCCAACTAAAACTTTGAAACAAACCCTAATTTGAAAAATACGGCATCTCAACTCATAAGTGAGCAAGTTTCTAGGACAAATGGGGATCCCTCGCTGACACATGGTGAGGGGAATCAAGTTTCCAAAGTAGGCTAGACCTATATTGGTAGCCCTAGTGTGGGGAGCATGAGTTCTTGATCACGAGATGTAGACAATGATAAAAAATCTGGGGAAAGGCCTTGAGATCCTTTCCTTTCTATGTCAAATGCTTTAAATTTAAAAAACTCTTTCAATTTTATTTTGGAAAGGAATGTCGACCCTAAATCTAATCTAAGGGAGGTTGCACCCAGGCCTCCAGAGGATCTAGACACACTCATGGTACCTTCAAAACCCCCCCTCACCTCCCACCAAGGCCAAGACCCTAATTAAAAAGCTTAATACCCAACAACTTGTTATGAAGAAAATTTAGAAACATATTGAGGATTTTTTTTAATAAAAAGGCTGCAAAAATTAATGATTCTACTAAAACCTATAATTATAACCTAAATTTTAGCCCCTTTGGTTGGTCCTAACCTGACTCTGAATAGGGTGGGAGATAGTGATTTGGATGAGGATAATAGAGTGTCATCCCTACCTGGGGAGCTTGAATTTAAACTAGGGAATAAGCTCCCATATTTTACCATTCCTCCAATCCAAAAAGTAAATGTGGACAATCTAAGAAATGCTAATAGTTTGGATAACTGCAAGGTTTTCCCCTCTCTTTCTCACAAGGAGAATGGGATTTCAAATGGTTTTTTGGATTCCTCTAGACCAGAAGGCTCAAAATTTGTTTTGACTCCACCAATAGTTGATGACCCCCTAGAGATCCCCATTCAAACCTCTAGCTCCCCTCAAGAGCTTGAGTCTAAGTCTATTAAGAAAGACTCACCTATAAGTAAGACCCTAACCCCTACATTAGAGCTTGAGTGTGGTGTTAATCAAGAAGAAAATAAAGGGGATTTGAAAGAAAAGAAAACTAAAAAAAGCCAAAATTCTAAAACCAAATTTAAAGAGAATGTTGTTGGAAAATGTTACTCAAATTTACTGGCTTGATCTTCTCCCTACAACTTATGTTTAAATCCTTCATCAACTTGACATTTAAATTTTGGTAGGAAATAGTTTGTTACCTAAGCCATAGGGTTCTAAGTTTTCCTAACCTAAGTTGCGTTGTTCTAAAGTTTCATAACCTCCTAACTTAGCGACTTTGAGGTCCTCGTTGTTGATGGTGAGTCGTAAGTTTTTAGAACCTCGTAACCTCTGAAAAGAGGTTACGAAGTTTGGGTTTCAAGTGACTTAGTGACTCTGAAGTGAAGGATACCAAGCAACACTTGCTAGCCTATTGTCTCTTTGGTAGGACCTAATCTGTACCTAGTGGGGGAGCAAGGAGTGATGTCAACTGATTGACATGGTCTTGTATGGTGATAACATGGTTGCCACATTGGTTGTGGGGACCACTTGGTATTTTTGTTATGCGAAGTGGTAATAGTTGTGATCTACTTGATCCTACAACCATTGTTGGCCGGTATCTCTTGTGGTGGGTCTTAGGAAGACCATGAGGGAGAGTGTGGATTAGCTGAGAGTTGTAGATGAATCACTTGGAATTTAATGTATATGTTAACAAGACAAAGGGATTTTGGTGGAATAGTTTTAAGTGTCTCTATGACACCTCAACATGGATTTGATAGTTAAACTATATTGTAACCATTTTTTTGTGGAAGTTGAACCGAACTATTTCCTATTGGAATGTTGTAACAATGATTGAGAACAAATGTTATAAAACATTGAACATTTTGCAATGTGGTAAGAGAGAGTGAGAGAGACAGAGTTTGTGAGAGGTTATACTACCAAATTATCCCTAGATGGAACAAGATGTAAATCTCCATGAAAGGCTTAGTGCTATTCTATTGTAATTGTATTTTTGGGTTGCTAAATAACACAATAGGTCTATGCTTTTGGAGTGTGGGGTTTTTTACCCATAAGGCTTTTCCCCACGTAAATCTGTGTATCCATGTCTTCTATTCCATCTTTCATGCTTTAAGATTCTATTGTTGAACCTATTTAATGCTTGTTGATGAAATTGGTTAAAACTTGCATGAATTTTTCTCAGTAGGATTAGTGGTGAGAAATGAACTATGTCTGATTCCACTTTGTGGCATAGTTGTAAGTGTGAAATCCGAATAATTTTAAAGCTTTCAACAACACTAATGCTCTCAGATGTTTGTTCTAATATGATTTCATTTCCTTACAAGTGGTATTAGATCCATCTACTGGGATTTGATTGTTCTTGGTGTTTCTAGTTCTGGGTATTCCTTCTGTGAAGATTTTTTAGCCTAGTAAGCTTGAAGAAATCAAAAGGAATCAGTTGATGATTGATCCTATGGTGAGTGGAAGGTGATTTCTCTTTTGTTTTTAGTTTCATGACATAACATGCAGCTTTAAGGATGTTGAAGATGGAGAAACTGGAGCTGGTCATATTGAAAAGATGTGGTTTGAGGCTCTTAGTTGATAGCGGAATAATCTTGATTCTTGGGGTAGGATTTTTTCTTTGTAGTTGTGCTGCAATAAAGCTTTCATATTGGGTGTATATGTAAGAGGATCCCTAGTGATATGAAGAAGATTGGGTTGTTGTTTAGCTATGAAGTAATGTTCTTTTCGTAGGTGTTTGTTCATGGTTTTGGAAAGGCATCGTTTTTGTAACCTCGATTGCATATAGGTTATGGAGTTGATCATTGAATGATTTGAAAGCTTCTAAAATAGCCTCTCCCTTGGATGCATGTGCATGTTGGTGGTTTTGGAGTTCGATTGAAATGTGCCTGGAGTTCCTGAACTATTGTATCCTTTTAAGGATATTTTGTACTTGCATAGATCAAATTCATGTTCCTTGTAACTGAGGGTTTTATAGTTTTTCCTAAAAATAAATCAATGGTTATGTATATTCATGATATTCCATTGTTCTGGTTGGTTGTATGTATACTTTTGAGTCCTCCATTTGTGAAGTGGATATGGGTGTGTGTGGGTGTTCTTGAACACAGTGGTTTTACAATTTTTACATGTTTAAAAGAAAAATTGTGGTTTTGTGGAGCTACAATTAAGCTATTTTCTAGACCCTAGCTTTTGGGGTGTTGTTGGATGAGATAGTTGTAGTTTTGCATGCATGCTTTGTGCATGGTGTGAGGAGGTTAGATTCTTTCTCTACATGGTAGTGTTGGTACGTGATATGTCACTCAACATTTTTGTGGTGATACTTGATCCAAATTCCTAGACTATGGTACTTAGATTGTGGACCTGATTGGTGAATCAGATTTGAGCATGATTTGGTGCTTGAGTCATGTTGTCTACATTGTAATTCTCTTTTGAATGTCATTTTTCTAATTACTAGTGCAATGAAGAGTTTTCATGTTACATTTGTTTTGGATCTATGAGTTATGTAGTTTTGAGGGTCGATCACCTATTAATCTACAGTGAGATAACTCAGAAGTGAACTGTGTGTATCCACAAGGTTGATTCAGTGTTTCTGCAGACTTGTTAGTTGCCCTTGTCTGTGGTCACTTATGCATTGGTGTAGTTGTTTTTAGATGATAGGATAGAGGATACAGAGTACCTGGATAGTCAGTTAAGGGGACCTATAGCATGTGTATCACGATGTCATGAATAGCTTGGACACACAGTTTTCTGCAACCTTTTGATAGTTATGGTGTATTTCCTTATTTTTTGGAGATCTTGATGCCACTTGCTATTATTGTTAGATGGACATGTTCATGTGTGGACCTAAAGTATTTTCATATTAAGAGATGTTTGATCATGATGCTTGGAGAGCTTGATTGTCACTGTTCATGGGGATTTTTAGCGATGACTGCAAATTCATCACTTGATGATGGATGATCTTCTTTAGTGTTGTAGATGTTACTAGGATGGGCTCTTAGATCTTGTTGCTGTAGAAGGGTTCTTTTGCATTTGCATGGACACTATTTGGAGATGGGTCATCTTCATGATATTGAATATGTGTAACATCTTGTAACATCTTGGAGGAATGGAGGACTCATGGAGTCTTTGGTTGAGGTGTTAGTGGTGCTTGATAGGTGATGGTGGTTAGAGTATGTTTTTTTTATGTCATGATATACTCTTTTTTATGCATTATATTTTTGACATGATACATTGCTCTTGACACCATTCCTTGTTCACTTGGAGCATGGAATCTCCTAAGGAGGATGGTAAGATCATGATATCATGACAAGTTCATGATTCAAATGATTGGAGATTTGAATTTGATCTAGTGATCCTTTATGCTTTGGGTACATTGATCATTTGCTTGATTACTTCATGATGGTGCAATCATGCATTTGGAGTTTAGCCTGAGATGATTGTTTGTAGGTACTCATGGATACATGGAGAATGAGGTGAGGTTGTATCTCTCTTAAGAGGTGAGAAGTGTTGTTGATATGGTTATTGTTACCCATTTTTTGCCTACGGGCTCAGGCAGGGTAACCCATGCTTTCAGGTGTCCTCAAAGACCTAATGAAGGAGCTTTTGTATCAGGGTACTTTTTTTGACCAATTTGCTTCTTGCACAGTTGTAGTAGAAGGTCATAAAAGGTTCGGCATGTGGATTAAATGTGGCTCCCACAAGGGTTGAGCCCAGCATGCATGTTTTCGGTTTTGAGTGAGTCTCTATCATCTTATTCTTTTTTCTTACTTTTCCCCTTTTTATTTTGTTTGCCTTGCCCATTTTTCCTTTTGTTCTGTCGGGAGTAGGTTCGGGTCTGAATCCGAACCTAGAACTTTCCAAAAGTTCCAGTCCAATTTCGGTCCCAGTTCCAATCCCGTTTTCATCCTTCACTCCACCTTTTCTTTCTCAGAGGCAGGTTCAGGTCTAGATCCGAACTTGGAACTTCCAATGAGTTCCAGTTTATCAGTTTGGTTCAGTTCCGGTTCCGGCTCCATGCCTTTGTGTTTTCGTCTTCTTCTTTTTCCTTTAGTTCTATCAAAGGTAGGTTCGAGTCTGAATCCAAACCTGGAACTTTCCAAAAGTTCTAGTCCTAGTTTCTATTCCTGTTCTAATCCCAATTTCGCCCTTCTTCGCTTTACCTTTTTATTACCGAAGGCAAGTTCGGGACAGAGTCTGAACCTGAACTTGATGAAAGTTCAATGTTGGATTTGTTTCCGCTCCCGCCCTGCTATTTTTCTTACCCAGGATTGGTTTTGGTTCCCATCCCACCTTGTTTTCTTTTACTTTGTGTGGGCCTAGGCCCAGGCCTGGGTCGGAATTCAAACTTGAGACAACAAAAACTTTTAGGTCCAGATTTAGTTTTGGTTTCGGTTCTGCTCCTCTTTGTTTTTGCCCCCATTCTGGTTCTGGTCTCGGTTCTACCTCTTGAGTTCTGCCTTGTGCATCTTTGGGTTCTGGTTACTGCCCGGTCCCGTTTCTACTAGCCTTTTTCCTTTCTTCCTTATTTTTTGTCTGGGGATTCTTTTCCTGTTTGTCTTTCCCCTTCTTGTCCCTTCCTTCGTCTTCTTTTGAGCATTTTTGGGGGTAGAATCAGGTCAGAATCCGAACCTGAAATAGGAAGAAAGTTTTAGGGATGGATTTGGTCTTGATCCTGATTCTGTCAGGATTCATCTATTTTTGTTTTCGCCCCCTTTCTCGCTCTGATCTTTGTTCGGTTCTCATCCCGGTTCCGAATCTGCCAAAGTGTTCGTGCTAAGAAAGTAAAGAAGTGGACTTGCCGAGAGTGTTTTCTTTTAGAATAAGGTTTCCCCGACCCGATGGTGTCTCGCCAAAGGATAAGAGGTTCGCTAAGAGGTCCTACTGACAATGGAATGTATTGCCAATAGCGATGGACTATCTCACCGTTTGACTTCCCCTTGTGCACGAGATCGATAGAGATTCACGACATCAATCTGGTCTGAGATCGGGGGTGATCAGTCTGCAATAATGCTTGGAGATGATGGGAAAATATGATGCCACTTCCAGAAGGGCGATGAAGATAAGGCCGTGAGTCACAATGATAGTTGGGACATCAGCTAATAAGGGTAGGTCGACATTAATGACCACGTTGTAGAGCATTCAAAGTGACTCTGACGAAATCCCAAGGGTGGACATAGAGGTTGCGAGTTAATGTGGTCATTGTAAAAATCTGAAGGCCATTCCCAGGGATGAGCTTTCACTGACATGAGTAGGGGATGTACATTGAATACCTCATTAACTTCATCACAAGCGCTTCTAGGGCCAATGTGTCTAGGCACCGACTCATTTTTGAAAAACCCTAAGGCAGGGGCCGACACTCTTTGCTATATATGGCATTTTTTGCCTTTTGCAAAGGAGGTTCTTGGTTAGGAGACTTTTGAAAGAAGCATTATTTAGACTTTGTAACTCATTTTCATAATATTGCAAACCTATAACACAGGGACTCCTCTTTTTCTCAATAGAAAGTCATTTCCTTTACAGATTTTCCTTGTTATTTCAGTATTGTTTGTGAGTTGTATGATAAAATCCTGTGTAATCCTTCATTTTATCAGATTCCTTTAGTACTGAATGTAAAGAATATTATGTCATAAAGCTAGTTTATGTTAGTGATCTCTTTCTTCTATGTTTATATATGTGAAGACATCTTGTTTTCCTTGTGTTAAGCATTAGAACAGTCAAAGCCTTACATACACTCATTTTTATGAACATAAATCTCTATATTGTGAGATTTTTTAGCTCTATCGAGACTTTCTGTGAGTTTTATGCAGTATTGTCATATGTTTATCTTTGGTGTATCACCTGTTGGTGATAGGTTTTAATTTCGAGTATATCTTTCTTACTCTTTTCCTTTGTCATTCTTTAGTTTTTCTCAAGTTATCTTAAGGGGAACCAGCCCATAATCTAGAGGTCCACTTTATTCCTAGGTCATCCACAATCTCGAAGTGTTCCCATGTGTCAATAGGTTGCTATAGTTGATAGCTTAGCAAGGGTGCAAACTTTATTTGACAACAATTTTTGGCACGCCTTATGGGACGGAGAGTTGTTTTTAGTCTCAAATCAAAATTATCATACTATTGTTTGGTATGTGCAGCAGAAATTGTACTCTTAAAAGATGAATTTTAGCATACTTGGTGACTTTGAGCTCAGTTTTAGTAGTTCCAGTGCATTACTACTCATGAGAAGAGTGCAGACTAGGAGTAATTCAAACATTTTTGAGTATTTGCAGTTGTCCCAACCTAGAAGAAGGGGGGGAGAAATCCAAAGGGTTCAGAAGACAATTGTTTATTTTAGAAGATCCAAGTCGAATCCTGCTATTAGAGGACATATTGTTCCTCCTATTGTTGTTACTAAGAACATCCCAGCAACAATGATCCCGGCAGTGAGGAATCAGCCATTTATTGCTTTTAACCAAGGCAGCCCACTGAATCTGACTCAACATGATAAAATTATTATCACTGCCTTAAGAGGTTTGCCAGGGAGGATCATACCACCCCAACAGAGCATATAAAAGATGTTGCCAGCCTCTGTGTTGTTCACCATGTGACTGAAGAGAATGTTGCGCTTCGATTGCTGGCAGCATCCTTTAAAGAAAAAGCCTTGCAATGGTTCAAAGGTCTGCTTGTCAACTCCATAGCAACATGGGACGAGTTAGACAGCCAGTTGTGCAAGTTTTCTAATGATAAATCAGACCACTTGTCATTGGTGGAGCAGTTGTCTACAATCAAAAGAGCTCCACATGAAGATATGTCAGATTTCAATCACCGTTTCCAGAGGACGTGGGATAGAATCCCACAAACGGTAAGACCTACTGCTAATCATGCCTTCTTATACTATTTAAGAGCTTTAAATAGTGATATTTCTATGATGATTCAATCAATGGGAGGTGATACACTTCTTGCAGCATATAGTGCAGCTGTTATAGCTAAACAAAGCCTCATACAAGCTGGTAAAATTTCCCCAAGACCACCTATGCCAATATTTCTTGTTTTTCAGCCTCTGACCCCTATGCAAGTTCCTCCTTTGGTTGTTATTCCAAGTGCACTAGCATTGCTAGCACCTGATACCCAGCCTAATGGTCAATCAAACACATTTCTAGTTCAGTCTAATGAACTGCAAGAGATTAAAGGCCTTCTAACTACCTTTGGTAATGAGATGGTTAATTTAAGAAAGCAACAAAATCAAGGTTTTAAGCCTTATTGGCCCTCATTTCAGTCTAATTACCAGCAAATTTAGACCAACAAACCATCTTATCAGCCTTATAATCAAGGCCAAAAAAAATTTTCTAACCCAAGGCCATATCAAGCTTATGACTCCAATGCTACAAGCACTTCCAAAGAACTTGCACCTGTCCAAAACAATTTAGTTCAAGATTATGAGTTGTTCTTTCCATGTAGTCAACCCCATAATCAGAGTACCTATGTAAATGGGTTGCTTAACCAAGCCTTGATGGTTCAGAACAATTCAACAATTCAGTCTAGTGTGCCTGTAGCAACTGAAGTACAACAGCAAGAGCAACAAACACATGAGTCTACATTCCTAAACTGGCAAGGAGAAGAATTTTGTGGAGTGATCCACGTTAATTCTTCAATTACAAACAATACACACAGTAAGAAGAGGGAAATCAATGAAGGACATCAACCTAATACAGTTCAGACTCAAACGAAACAAGGGCCCAACCAGAATTAGAATGCTCCTGGCCCATCAAAAGTTGACCAGATCCGAATGCTACCAAGGGGCCAGCCTTTGGTAGGCAAGCAATAGTCTAATTTATCAGCCCAAGTGCCTTCAATTAAAGGTGATGTCCTTCCTCCCAAAGCTCAAGTTAAACCTTCTACATCTTTCAATATATTGAGCATATGAAGAAAATTAATGTACCCATGTCAATATGGGATTCTCTGAGTATTCTGGGTCAAAAGGACCTGCTTCAATCTACCTTATTAGGTTTAAGCATCTTAGATGAGCCTAGTGTAGAAAAGGAGAAGGTTGTGTTGGCTAACACTACGGCTA
The DNA here is from genome assembly GCA_007258455.2 of Sequoia sempervirens. Lineage (NCBI taxonomy): Eukaryota > Viridiplantae > Streptophyta > Pinopsida > Cupressales > Cupressaceae > Sequoia > Sequoia sempervirens. The sequence goes on along the minus strand of VDFB02264832.1, from coordinate 72,406 downwards.
GTAATAACGAACAGCAAGCTGCTAAGGCCAAGCTACCTCCTTTTTATTTATCATTAATTATAGGAGATCATCTGGTTCACAATTGTATGATTGACTCAGGGGCTAGTAGTTCAGTTATGCCCAAATAGATTGTCGATAAGTTGGGAATTAAATATGAGCCACTAAAAAAGGGGTAGTGCAATTGGATGGTACTGTTGTGAACATAGTACGGGTGATTAAAAATTTGAGCTTAACTCTACATGCCTGTCCCAATTTTGCAATACCTTAGGATATATACATTATTGAGTTTCCCCCATACTGTTCCCTTTGTTTATCTAGGGATTTTACGGCCAAGATAGGTGGTTACCTATCCTCTGATTGGTCTCACATGCTATTCAGAACTAGGTATGGCTCTAGAGCCACTATTAAATTAGAACCCATAGCTAACGTTCATGTTGAACCTTACAATCTATCTCCTATCAATGCCAACTTGTTTACAAGTGTGCAAGTGGAGCAACTTGTTCAAAAGGTTGAGATTCAAATAGAAAGAACATCAGATATTCTCCCTGAAGAGTGGGAACCTCAAGATCATGAAGTTGATACAGGTGAGCAATTGGAGGAGGTTGACATTGGGGTTTATATGATGCATGAGGCAGACTCTTTTATGCCTAATATTGAAAAGAACAAAGAGCAGCACAGTGAACAACATGTAAATGATTTGTTGGAGTTGTATTTTGATGGCTCAAGGAGTAGAGTAGGTATTGGTGGTGGATGTATGTTGGTATCACCAAAAGGTCAGAAGTACTATCAAGCTTTCAGATTCTATTTTAGTTGCTTTAGCAATGCTGTTGAATATGAAGCTCTAGTCTAGGGTTTGGAGTGGGTGAGAGAAAGAGGTATCCGTTGTCTAAAATTTTATGGTGACAGCGAGTTGGTTGTCAATCAGGTGAAAAAGCTTAATGTTGTTAAAAATGATATGCTCAGGTCCTACAGGAATAGGGTATGGGACCTCTTAAAGGGATTTGAGGCGTTTAATCTGATTTCCATTCCTAGGGCTCAGAATAAACATGCTAATAGATTAGTTATTGTAGGAGTTGAACACGATATTCCAAAGGAGATTTGCAATGATAAAACTAATCAACATATCAAGATTATAGTTAGGCCTGTTGTGCTTGATAATAATATGCACTAGAAACTCTTTGATAGTGACCAGCAGATTGTCAGCTTTTTAAGAGAAGATGTTGAGTTCTAACATACCAATCAGGAAAAGTTACAGCACCAATACAGTGACCAAATTATTTAGCTAAAAAACAAGTTTCCTAAAGGCCTGGTCACTTTAGAATCTGTCTTTAATACCGATGATGAAGCTAGAAAGCCCAAGGGGAGTATTCTAGTTTAGCAAGAGCACTACGAAGAGGTTGAAGTTTTCAAAGAAAAGCTTCTCAAGTTGGGAAAGGTATGTACAGCTGAAGAAAAACATATTTTTGTTCACCTTTGTCAAGAATTTAATAATATCTTTTCCTGGAAATATAGTGATTTAAAGAGGTTTAATCCCTAGCTTGCTCAGCATACCATTGAACTTGAACCTAAGGCCAAACCGGTTAGGAAAAAGTAGAGGCCCTTGAATCCTAAGTTAGAGCCTTTGATGAAAAAGGAGCTAGACAAGTTGATTGAAAGCAACATTATTTTTCCCATCAAGCATACCTCATGGGTTTCAAACTTGGTACCAGTAAGAAAGAAAAATGGTGAAATAAGACTCTATGTAGATTTTTGTGATTTAAATAGGGCCTCCTTAAAGGACTGTCATCCTCTGCCTTCTATGGAGCAGATAATTTAGGTAGTTTCAAGGTCTGAAAGGTTTTCCTTGCTAGATGGCTAGTCTGGTTACAATCAAATATTGGTGAAGAGGGAAGATCAGTACAAAACAGCCTTCACCACAAAATGGGGAACCATGGCCTATCTGAAAATTCCCTTTATTTTATCTAATGCTGGGGAAACTTTTCAAAAAGCCATGGATATGGCATTTTAGGGGCTAATGTGCAAAATATTCTTAGTCTATCTTGATGATATCACAGTTTTTTCTAAGGAGGCTAAGGATCATCTGAATCATTTGAGGCATATTTTTGAAAAATGCAGGGAATTTGGGATATCACTTAACCCCAAGAAATGTGTGTTTGTTGTTCATGAAGGAAGACTGCTTCGAGTTTTTGTTATTCATATTAACAGCTACTCTAGGAGGAATGTTTTTATGTGGTGTTAATGACTTAGCAACTATCTTCGTAGCTTTATAATGTTTAAGTCTATGTTCTTACCTATTATCTGGATATACCAAGAGAGATGTACGGTCTAATGAGGCTATTATGAAATATTTACTTATGGGTGGAACAAGTTCTTCCATTCTTGTTTATGGTCTTTCTTGGCTATATGGTCTATCTGGAGGAGAGATTGAACTTCAAGAAATAGCCAATGGTCTTATCAATACACAAATGTATAACTCTCCAGGAATTTGGATTGCACTTCTATCTATAACGGTAGGAATTGCATTCAAGCTTTCTCTAGTTCCTTTTCATCAATGGACCCCCGATGTATATGAAGGAGTGCGATTCGTTTTACAAATTATTACATTTCTAAATCTCTTTTTTAGAAATGTTTCTATTTATAAAAACTCTATAGACATGTGGAAGAAAAGACTGTTATTCCCACTTGGACTAAGACATCACTTTTACCAAAAATTGAATTGAATTAAGGTAAAGCAAAGTAAGAAACAAACTAAATTGTTTGATTGAATAAACAAATAACTTTTACAAGTTAGTTATTACGGGTAGTTTTTACAAAGGATCAGATTAATGACGTGTACAATCTTTTTATTCTTAACGTAGATGCTACATAGTAAGTTTTCATTCTTCAAAAACTACGAGTGTAAAAAAAAAGGCATCCGTCGACAAAAAGATTACCCTACCTTTGAGTGCGGTTTGAATTATTAATTTACGTAATTGGAAATACCCGATTGGGTTTACAACAAAACCTTAAAATCTATCACTGATCTAAATAGGGTATTACTATTGACCCTGAAAGAATAAGTGCTATCTTGACTCTTTTGTTGCCAACACACAAGAAAATTTTGCAGAGTTTTATCGGTAGGATCAACTTTGTTAGGAGGTTTATCCCTAACATTGTTGATTTATTAGGTCCGCTAACTCACATGCTGAGAAAGAATGTATCTTTTAGCTTGACTAAAAAGGGGAGGAGGAGTTTTGAGCTTATAAAAGAGGCATTAGCAACCACACCTACACTTCTAAATATTGACTTTTCTAAAGATTTCATTTTATACATCTATGGAAATATCGATTCACTTTCAGCCATACTTGTGCAGCGAAATGATGAAGGATCTGAACAGCCCGTGGCATTCTTCAGTCAGGGACTCAAGGATTACGAGCTCAAGTATACTTTTGTAGAGAGACACATTCTTGCAATCATAAGAAGTTTAAAGAATTTTAGGCACATGCTTTACAATAACAAGATTATACTGATGGTTGCTCATCCCAGTGTGAAGGAATTTTTATTAAACAAAGATTTGAATGATAGAAGAGTTGGTTGGGTCACTAAGGTGATGGAATATGACCTTGAAATAAAGGTTACCAAACTAGTACAAGGGAGGAGGAAAATTATGTTTTAGCACTCCAAGATGGACAACAAACTGCTATGCCTAATCCTATTGGTTGGATCGCAGAAATGACACATTTTTATTGACTGGAGAATGCCCTCCTAATCTGACTAGATCTAGAAGAAGGAATTATCGACTACAATCCATACCTTATGCTCTTTTGAATGGTTTGTTGTTTAGAAGAGATATCCATGGTGTCTTGTTAAGATGTATCGAAGCCGATCAAGTTAACAAAGTATTATATGAGTTCCACCAAGGGTCGGCTAGCAGACACTTTTCTTTGAGAGCCACATCTCTTAAAATAATGAAAGGGGGCTATTACTGGCCTACCTTATTCAAATATGCTCATGTATGGGTAAGAGGGTGCAAAGAGTGTGCTATTTTTGCTAGAAAAGAGAAGCTGGCAGCCCTCCCACTGCAATTGATTCAAGTTGATCAACCTTTCATGAAATGGGCTTTAGATTTCATTGGGGTTATAAACCCACCATCAAGTGCAGGCCACAAATGGATACTCACAGCCACAGATTATTTTTCAAAATGGACCGAAGTTGTGGCACTCAAGGAAGCTAATGAATTTTTCATCCTAAATTTTTATGAAGAGCTAGTTACCAGATTTAGCATCCCAGATTCTATTGTGTGAGATAATGCTCTTACTTTTGTGAGTGTGAAAATTTCTAACTGGGCTGTTAAGAATGGTATATATTTGAGTACATCCTCTAACTATTATCCGCAGGGCAATGGATAGGCTGAGTCCACTAACAAGAGTCTCCTAAGGTTCATCAAGAGAACTATGGAGGACAATCAAAAATCCTGGCACACCAACCTGGAATCGGCCTTATGGGATAATAGGATTACATCAAAAAGGTCCATAGGACTTTCTCCATACATGTTAGTGTATGGAAAAGAGGCAAGACTGCCCATTTCAGTTGAACTCCCAGCCCTCGATCTGGTAAACCAACTTGATATGGTTGGGGAGGAGCCTATGACAGCAAGGTTAGCTCAATTAATTAAGCTTGAAGAACTCAGAGCTGAAGCATTGAAAAGGACTGAGCAATATCAGGCTCAAATAAAAAGGTCGTTCGATAAAAAGGCATCTCCCAGAGTGTTCCAAGAGGGTGACATAGTGCTAAAGTGGGATGAATTAAAAAGCAAGCCTGGAAAGCACTCCAAATTTGATGCACTTTGGACTAGGCCATACATTGTCACTAAGAAGAAATAGCATAATGCTTTCTAGCTATCTAGGTTGGATGGTGTAGTGGAACCAATCCTAGTAAATGGGTTTCACCTCAAGTGTTGCTTCTGAGGTGGAGACCTAAATCTATACATAGTTGTTAATATTCTAGAGAGTAGGTGCAATTTTCATTCTCTAGTTGCTTTCCTGGCATGGTAAATAGTTTCACCTCTATTTTCTTCCTGTTTTCATTAAGTTTTTGGCAACCGGTTATGTTCTATGAGTCTCAAGTGAGTTGCAGCCATGCACACAGCTGCTCCAATTTTGTTTCTGAATTTTCCCAATGACTCCATGCCCAATGGATAGGCCTAGGCTACTAGTTTCCATGTTTAGCAGGAAAACATCCAGCAAAGGTCACCAAAAAATGTTACCCATTTTTTTCCTACGGGCTCAATCAGGTAGGGTAACCCATGCTTTCAGGTGTCCTCAAAGACCTAATGAAGGAGCTTTTGAATCAAGGTACTTTTCTGACCAATTTGCTTATTGTACAGTTATGGGAGAAGTTCATAAAAGGTTTGACATGTGGATTAAATGTGGCTCCCACAAGGGTTGAGCCCAGCGTGCAGGTTTTCGGTTTTGAGTGAGTCTTTGTCATCTTATTCTTTTGCCTTGCTTTTCCCCTTTTCGTTTTCTTTGCCTTGCCCCTTTTTCCTTTTGTTCTGTCGAGGGCGGGTTCGGGTCTGAATCCAAACCTAGAACTTTCCAAAAGTTCCAGTCCAGTTTCGGTTCTGGTTCCAATCTTTTTTTCGTCCTTCGCTCCACCTTTTCTTTGTTGGAGGCGGGTTCGGGTCTGGATCCGAAATTGGAAATTCCAACGAGTTCCAGATGCTAGGTTCAGTCTAGTTCTGGTTTCGGCTTTGCACCTTTGTGTTTTCATCTTCTTCTTTTTCATTTAGTTTTTGTTGGAGGCAGGTTTGGGTCTGAATCCGAACCTGGAACTTTCCAAAAGTTACGGTCCCAGTTTATGTTCCAGTTCTGATCTCGGTTCCACCCTTCTTCGCTTTACCTTTTCATTACTAGAGGTAGGTTCGGGATGGAGTCTGAACCTGAACTTGATGAAATTTCAGTGTTGGATTTGTTTCTGCTCCCGCCCCGCTGTGTTTTTACCTAGGACTGGTTTTGGTTCTGATCCCGCCTTGTTTTCTTTTACTTTGTGCTGGCCCGAGCCCAGGTCAGAATCCGAACTTGAGACTTCAAAAACTTTCAGGTCTATATTTAGTTCTGATTTTTGTTCTGCTCCTCTTTGTTTTTTCCCATGTTCTAGTTCCAGTCTCGGTTCTGCCTTGTGCGTCTTTGGGTTATAGTTCCTCCTTGGTCCCATTTCCACCAGCCTTTTTCCTTTCTTCCTTGTTTTTTTCAGGGGATGCTTTTCCCATTTGTCTTTCCCCTTCTCATCCCTTCCTTCATCTTCTTTTGAGTTTTGTCGGGGGCGGAACTGGGTCAAAATCTGAACCTAAAACAGGAAGAAAGTTTTAGGGATGGATTTGGTCCTAATCCCAATTTTGCTAGGATTCATATATTTTTGTTTCTGCCCCATTTCTCACTCCGGTCCCTATTCGGTTCTCATCCTGGCTCCAACTTTGCCGAAGTGTTCATGCTAAGAAAGCAAAGAAGTGGACTTGCCGAAAGTGTTTGCTTTCAGAATAAGGTTTCCCCGACCCGATGGTGGCTCGCCAAAGGATAAGAGGTTCGCTAAGAGGTCCTGCCAACAATGGAATGTCTTGCCAATAGCAATGGACTGTCTCCCTGTTTGACTTCCTCTTGTGCACAAGATCGACAAAGATTCACAAAATCGATTTGGTCTAAGATCGAGGGCGATCAGTCTGCAATAACACTTAGAGCTGGCGGGAAAATCTGATGCCACTTCCAAAAGGGCGATGAAGAGAAGGTCGTGAGCACGATGACAGCTGGGACATCGGCTGATAAGGGTAGGTTGACATTAATGACCACATCGTAGAGCATTCAAAGTGAATCTAATGAAATCCCGAGGATGGACACGGAGGCTATGAGTTAATGTGGTCATTGTAAAAATCTGAAGGCCATACCCAAGGATGAGCTTTCACCGACATGAGCAGGGGATGTGCATTGAATGCATCATTAACTTCATCCCAAGCACTTCTAGGGCCGACGTGTCCAAGCATCGACTCATTTTTGAAAAACCCTAAGGCAGGGGCCGACACTCTTTTCTATATATGGCATTTTTTGCCTTTTGTAAAGGAGGTTCTTGGTTAGGAGACTGCTAAAAGAAGCATTATTCAAACTTTGTAACTCATTTTCATAATATTGCAGACTTGTAACATAGGGACTCCTCTTTTTCTCAATAGAAAGTCATTTCCTTCACAGATTTTCCTTGTTATTTCAGTATTGTTTGTGAGTTTTATGATAAAATCCTATGTAATCCTTCATTTTATCAGATTCCTTCAGTACTGAATGCAAAGAATATTATTTCATAAAGCTATTTTATGTTAGTGATCTCTTTCTTCTGCGTTTATATATGTGAAGACATCTTGTTTTCCTTATGTTAAGCATTAGAACAGTCAAAGCCTTACATACACTCATTTTTATGAACATAAATCTCTGTATTGTGAGATTGTTTAGCTCTATCAAGACTTTCAGTGAGTTTTCTACAGTATTGTCATATGTTTATCTTTGGTGTATCACCTATTAGTGATAGGTTTTAATTTCGAGTATATCTTTCTTACTCTTTTCCTTTGTCATTCTTTAGTTTTTCTCAAGTTATCTTAAGGGGAACCAGCCCATAATCTAGAGGTCCACTTCATTCCTAGGTCATTCACAACCTTGAAGTGTTCCCATGTGTCAATAGGTTGCTATAGTTGATAGCTTAGCAAGGGTGCAAACTTTATTTGACAACAGTTACTCATGATGAGATTTCAACTAAAAGTTTGAGGAGCCTACACCTTGGTTGGACGTGAGTTCAAAAAAGACCTATGAGGAGATTGTTTTTGGAGAAGTCATGATGGCTTGCATATCTTGGAGAATAATTTTCATTCCCCACTCTTGGTATGCATAGTAGTTTATTATTTGAAAGGTATTTTCCCATTATATCTTTCAGGTGTGTTATGTTTCATGCTTCAGTTCTCATAGGATTGAGTTGATTTGTGGTCATTGATTATGGAGACTCATTTGAGGATGGTTTAGCATGAGTATATATGCTTTATCTTTCATAGATATTGATCTTGAGCTATGTAGTTAGTTCTGGAGGATTCATTTGAGGGATGTTTGGAATAGTTATCTCCTTGTGCATTTGAGCTTGAGATATTATTCATTGATGAAGACTACTAGGAGATGGTTTACCGGTTGATTTCCTGAGATGAGAAGTGGAGTAGTTTGATCTTCTTTGAGAAGCTTACATCATTGTAGTTACATGATACATATGTTGTGTTTGATCTCTTGGGATTGAATGATTTTGGGTGTTGTTATTCTATTCTCTTTAGGGTTTTTATGGAGATCTTACTCGACATAGTTGGCTTTTAAAGGTGTATGTAGGATGATTTTCTACAAGTATATGATGTGCAAAGTTTCTCTCTTTGTCTTAGTTATCTTCTTGGATGGTTTGTTTCACATTACATTGGTTTGAGGTTCGATTGGAGCTATTGTGATAATTAGCTTGTGGTCATGTGTTTTCACTTATGTTCTTGAGTGATGAAATGGATTTCCTTTATCTCTTTCCTTTGTTGGGTGTGGAGAACTTGGGAGAGTTCTAAACAGGTGGTGAGAATTATTCTTGCAGGTTATTAATTTACAGGTTTTGCATATCATTGTGGATGATTCATGATATTGCTTACACTTTCTATATGATGCTACTAGTAGACTTAGTATGCCTTGATCTTTTTCAGATTTGCATTACCCAAGTAGTGGGAGCTCTTGGATGTGTATGTCATTATGTGACAAGTTTGTACATGGAGTTTATGATTACAATTTATGGGTGTGTGTGTGTGTATATGGCATGAGTTTACTATGTTTTGTATACCTTGGAGGTATGGGTGATTGAATATATTAGCACTTGTTGTGTGTGTTATTTTTAGTCGCATGGTTTTTGTTTAGTTGGATGGGAGCAGTCAACTTTCTGGTTGTTCTACCTGATGATCTATCTTGTTTTCTGGAGGATGACTTCACTGTTGTGTTTAGGTTGAAACTTTGAAGTTGATGTTATCGATGCTTTTGTATAGCTTATGAGGAGTGGTGGTTGTATTTAATTAGCCTTTTCTATCAATTGGATCTGATGCTTGTGTTCTTTAGATTGGTGCATATACACCTTGGCTCTTTCCTTTTCCTTTGGTGGATGGATGGAAATTTTTCCTCAGTTGGTGGACATCTTGGATGTCATTGCAAGTGTCTTGGTTGGAGTGTGGAACCATTGTTTAAGGTTCTTGAACTTGCATGTATGGTTGTGATGAGTTAATCAGTAACTTCTAGCATTGAAAGGAGCCAATAAGTTCTTCATCAAGTGGGAGTATGTTGGAAAATGTGACTCAAATTTACTAGCTTGATCTTCTCCCTGCAAATTATGTTTAAATCCTTCATCAACCTGACATTTAAATTTTGGTGGTAAATAGTTTTTTACTTAAGTCATGGGGTTCCAAGATTTCCTTACCAAAGTCGCGAGGTTCTAAAGTTTCATAACCTCCTGACTTAGCGAATTTGAGGTACTCTTTGTTTTCAATGAGTCGCAAGTTTTCAGAACTTTGTAACCTCTGACAAGAAGTTCTAAAGTTTAGGTTTTCAATGACTTAGCAACTTTGAAGCGAAGGCTACCAAGCAATGCCTGGTAGCCCACTATCTCTTTGGTAGGACCCAATCTGTACCTGGTGGGGGAGCAGGGAGTGATTTCAACTAATTGACATGGTCATGTATGCTGATAACATGATGGACACATTGGTTGTTGGGACCACTCGGCAGTTGTGCTATGTGAAGTGGTAACAACTATGATCTACTTGATCCTACAACCCCCCTTGGCTCATATCTCTTGTGGTGGGTCTCAAGAAGACCCTAAGGGAGAGCATGGATTGCCTAAGAGTTGTATACGAATGACTTGGAATTTAATGTGTATATTGATGGGACAAAGGGAGTTCAGTGGGATAGGTTTAAGTTTCTCTTTGATACCTCAACATGGATTTGATAGTTAAACTATAGTGTAACCATTTTTCTATGGAAGTTGAACCAAATTGTCTCCTATTGGAATGTTGTAACTATGATTGAGAATGAATGTTATAAAACATTGAGCATTATGCAATGTGGTAAGAGAGAATGAGAGAGACATAGTTTGTGAGGGGTTATGCTATTAGATTATCTCTAGATGGAACAGGATGTAAATCTCCATGAAAGGCTTAGTCCCTATATTGTATTGTAACTATATTTTTTGGTTGTTGAATAATACAATGGGTCTATGCTTTTGGAGTGTGGGGTTTTTTACTCGTAAGGGTTTTCCACAAGTAAACATGTGTGTTCATGTCTTTTGTTCCATCTTTCATGCTTTAAGATTCTATTGTTGAACCTATTCAATGATTGTTGATAAAATTGATTAAAACTTGCATGATTTTTTCTCAGTAAGATTAATGATGGGAAATGAACTATGTTTGATTCCACTTTGTAGCATAGTTGTATGTGTTTTTGAGGAAATTCAAAGAAATTTAAAGCTACCAAATACACTATTGTTTTCAAATGTTAGTTCTAAGATGGTCTCATTTCCTTACAATTGTGGAATCATTTGGGAACATCAGATGCCAAAATAAAATGTTGGTATTGGCATGGTGTGATGGTTTATAGGTGGCATTGTTGTTCTTGCCACCAAGGTTCAAACCCCATTGGGGTGGAATTGTTGAATGGTTGTATCTGGTTCATAGCTCCGGTCAAAAGCGTTTACCCCTTGAATAATAAAAAAAATCAGATGCCAAAATAATGAGAATATCACTACTCTACAAACTTACCAAGTGCAAAAAGTTTGAGTAGGCCCAAGAAGGCTCTGAAATTACAGTAAACACTTATCTGTTGGCGGGGAAGGATTTCAACTTCCCAGAAATAAAAGGAAAAAGCCAAGTTTAGTAATTCAAATTCCTACTTCCAAGAGGTTGGAGGTAGAGGATAAGTTACCTACATGCTTTGAGCATTTCAAGAATGAATCTGAGGTGACTCCTATGAATGTTGAAAATGAACCTTAAATGCATTTCTTGGAATTTCTATGGTCTTGAATCCCTAAACATGAAATATATTGTTAGAAGATTTCTTAATCTTGAGAAACAAAGGGACATTGTCCTCCTATAAGAAACCAAGGCCATTGGTTTCACTTTGGACACAAACTTGAAGTTCATATGGAGCAAGCTCCACATACTATACCACTCTACATGAGAAGGGGAGAGGTGGAGCTTCCATTTTAATACCTAATTAGTAGGATCATTTCGTAACTAGACAAGGCAACTTTCCCTGTAATAGAGCAGTGTGGATCATCCTAGAAAAAGGTACTGATAAAATTGGCATATGCTTTATTTATTCTCCCAACGATCACAAAGATAGAATCAAGGTTTGGAAATGGGTATCTAGCCTACCAGACATCCCTTGGATCTTGGGTGGTGATTTTAACATGGTCTATAGTAGGTGGAAGATAAATGGGGTGGAAAGAAAATGATAAGTTCTATTGGAAAAGGATAAGAGCTAAATTAGGCCTAATTGACCCTATGGAAAGGGACATAAAGAACTGCAAAGGGATATGGTTCATTTGGTGCAATGCCCAAAAAGATAATAAAAGGATATATTATAGGTTGGATAGGTTCTATACCAAAAAGGACCTAATTTGTTTTATCCCAAATAACAAGGCTATTAAGGTGAGTGTATACCCATACACTCTATCAGACCATCACCCCATAAGAGAAAATCTTGTCATTAACAAAAACAGGCCCAAGGAAGGTCAAAAGAGAGATAGTTTTATGCTTAACACACATCTTTTCAAAGATAATGATTGTAAAGATGTGATAGTATCTCTCAAAGAAATCAATAAGTGGATGTTGAAGGATAGATCAACAATTGAAAGGTGGCATTAGAATATTTTAAGCTAGAAAAAAATTGTCCACACTATTGGGAAGAAACAAGCATTGGATGGTAGGAGGGAGGAGAAAGAGCTTCATGATAAACTATTTGATGTAGAATCTATGGTCCAACTAGACCCCAAAAAATAAAGGCTATGTGAAGAACAAGTCTTTGCAAAAGAAAAGTTGAGAAGAATTTAGGCCCATATGATCTAGGGAGCAAAAGTAAGGGCCAAACTAAATTGGCTATACCATAGGGACAAGGGTTCTAAATTATTCTTCAAATTCATCAAGGAAAAAATATTTAAAGAGCATATATACCAAATTTGCAATGAGGGCACAATGTTCACCTCCCAAGAAGGAATTATAAAGCAATTCCAATGCTACTTCCAAAAGATTTTCACCCCAAAAATTGGGGTTGAAGAGAGCTAGGAATCCAAGGACTTTGTGAAAGTCATCATCCCCAAGAAGATTTTTGTTGAAGATGCCACAAGGCTTGAGGAAAATATAACCAAAGAAGAAATTAGAAACACCATCAACTCCATGAATAATGATAAATCCCTTGGGTGGGATGGGTTGCCTGTGGAATTTTATAAAAAATTCACAAATAGATCTATGATGACCTACTACAGGTGTCTAAAGAAGCATTAGAAAGAGTATCACTAGGAAAGAGTATCAATAAAGGAGTAATAAGACTATTTCCAAAAGGAGGGGATAAAATGTCGATAGGGAATTGGAGACCAATTACACTGTTGAATGTTTCTCACAAGATTTTGGCTAAAGTAATTGCTTCATGGCTAGTTAATGTTCTACCTAATTTCATTAATAGCACTCAAACCAAATTCATCAAGGGAAGATACATCCTGGAAAACCTAATTACAAGGTAAGAGGCCATGGAGTGGGAAAGGTATACAAAACAAGAAATTGTAATGCTCCTACTAGACTTTGAAAAATCTTATGGCATGGTAGAATGGATTTTTCTAAGGACAACCCTTGATGTTTTTGGGTTCTCTAACATGTTTTGCATTATGGTGAATACATTGCTAAAATATGTCGTTGCCCAAATTGATATGAATGGATCACTCTTAGAGGAATTTATGTTGGAAAGGTCCATTAGACAAGGTTGCTCGTTGGCCCTAGCCCTTTTTTTTATTGCATCTAATTCTCTTCATTATTTACTAAGGGAAAACACCATGTCACCAAAGGTTAAAGGGATAAAACTCCCAGATCCAGTCATATTTTTAGCCATAGAAGAAAGCAATATGAAATCAATGCTGGAAAAGCTTAATATATTTTGTAAAGCATCTGGGGATAAAATATAAATGGCTAAATCCATCCTTTTAGGGTGGCAAGAGTCCCCTCTCGACTAGGTCAAAAAATATAAATTCCAATGGGGAGGCCTTCTAAGCAAGTAAGATATTTGGGGATTCCTTTTGCAATTAGCCCAAACCTCAAGAAAATGTGGCTTTGAATCCAATAAAATTTTGAAGGAAAAATTGATGAGTGGAATAGACAATACTTGTCCTTGGCTGGGAGGATCCAAGTTTATCAAAAGATTCTTGCCTCCTATAGTATCAACTTTTCCTCTATTCGGTTCTTTAGCAACTATCAGGTCAATATTATTTAGAAAAAGATCAAGAACTTCTTGTGGTCTAATGGAAAAGGTAAGAGGAAAAAACATGTTGTAAAGTGGGAATGGTGTTTCCTTGACAAATCTTAGGGTGGGTAGGACTAAAATATCTAAGGATTCATGGAATTACCCTTGTTGCAAAGTGGATAACCAAATCCTTAGTGGATAATGAACCTTGGAAATTTTTAGTCAGGAAAAATATTCAACTTGCTAGCCCCAACAGAGCCAAATCATGCAAGCAACTACCAATAAGTGATATTCTAATTAGTAAGCATCATATGTTCCCAACTAGTTCCTTAATATTTAAAAGCATATGGAAGTCTATTGAAGTTATTGTCATTGATGTCAAGGCAAAGAATAATGTTCAGAATGATGCCATTACGGATGCTAGTGATGATGTTTAGATTTGTTGACAAAGCAAAGTCATCTCTCAAGCTAGATAATCAAGTCATCATCATCATTCAGATTTGATAGCATTCATATCATGATCATCATTTTGATTTGTTAACATTCAGATTGACATAATCTAAACATTCAAATTGACATTTGTTGAACATTCAGATTATGAATTGATTATTAAGACATCGAACAAATGAAGTTTGTTAAGAAGTAAAATGACTCTCTTGAAGAGTCATGTGTATCAATTTTGTCTAAACAAGGACGTCTTTCTCTTGAAGAGGTATGAGAATCAAGTTTCTAAAGATCCGAGGAGTTGCATTGATTCACTTGTTGAGAAGATGTGTTTACTCTTGAAAAGTTATGATCATTCAACTTAACTCCTTAAAATCCATGTTCATTCGATAGGATGCTTCAAGTGAGGTGTCTCATTTGATTTGATTCTTAGAGAGATGTGTTCTTTCTTAAACTTAGATTTAGAAAACAAATGATCACAAGAAAATTTGGTTAGACAAAAATAAACAAACTCAGGTTTATGAAATTAAGCATTAATCACAAAGTGGCACAATCTGAATTTTGAAAAGGTACAATTCTTGTAAGGGTGCATGGATATATTCTAAATGGTACAACCTTCCATAAACAATTGCAAAGGTTGATTCAAACATATTTATGATTTCAAAATTAGTTTGAAGTGAGTGTGGTTGTAGAGTGTGTGAGTAAATCATATCAAAGAATCTATTCTCTTTTATGGGCTTTAAGGTGATAACATACATCACAAAGTAGGGTGGAGGATAGAGGAAGTGCAGATTTGGTTGAAGGTAGTTATCTTACATCCATCATTTGAGTTAAGTCAAGGTTGGTGCCTTGAACATTAGGGGTTGATGCTCCTTGTAGGTTGGTGCCTACTAAATTAGTCTAAGGGGTTGGTGCTCCGTGTAGGTTGGAGTCCACTAAACTATATCATTCATAATTCAAGTAGGTTGGTGCCTACTATCTTTTGTAATCTCATCTAAACATATTATACAACTATTGGAGTTAGCTTGATTACATTGTTTCATATTGAATAGTTGATGTTGGATAGAATTTAAAAGTTGATTAAGGTTGAAAAAGTAAAGATTTTTTTTATTTAATGATTCACCCCCCCCCTCTCAATAAATATTTGTGCTCTTCAAAGTCTTGGGAATTAATCAAGAATATGTTTAATTTAATCTAAACAAAATCTCTATAAATGATTATATCAAGTGTCAAGTGTTCAAATCCATTTGGTTGAATTTGGAGCACAACTCCAAACCCCTTGCCCTTTTGCAAGGCTGCTCAACAAGAAATTGGTCCTAAAAAGGTATTAGGACCTTCACAGACAATTGATAATGGTTATCTAAAAAATTGGTACAATCTAACTGAAGAGTTTAAAGTTTATGAATCAAACCGTAGAACATTCACCATTCTCTAGGAAGCCTACAAGAATGTGAAATTCCATATAGACACTAATGATTGACTAGAGCTATCCAGTGATCTTAAATGGAAATATGGGTCTATCATCTTGGAAATAAAAGATAAAATAATCTATAAGACTTTAAATAGTAATGTTTCTATTACTAAATATCCTAATAATTGTTAAAATGTTTCTCTTCTTGATATGGTTTGGCATAATGTATTTTACTCTATTTGGAACATTATCAAGGAGCCTAAAAAGGTCTACTTTAGGTGGCTCATTACTTTGTCAAAGGTTCCATTCAATCTAATATTAATGAGGTGGATATTTGTACTATCTGTAGAACTCCTAAAATTGTTAAACATATTTTCTTTAATTGTTTATATACAAAATAGATATGGAATTTTTTTTTGCAATGATTTGTTGATTTTGGATAAAGATGGTAGAATTATGTGGAATGATATTTTGATTAATAACAAGAAACTTAAAAATGGTTATACATTGTTTTGGGATTGTTTAACCATTGAGATTATGTGGCATATCTATAAGGAAAGGAATGAGGATAAGTTCAAGGGTTCTAAGAGGGCACTTACTAAGTCTTCCAAAAGACTCACTTTTTTCAACATTATTTTGTAGGTCACTCTCCACTTGGAGATTTCCATGACCAAGTTTTGGAGGCTGATTAGGGAGGGATCAATGATAGTCAATAGAGAGAAAGTGAGGTGTGGACATGCACATCACCACAACCATGAAAAGGTTGAAGCTTTTCTAAGGTATTTGAATTAATTCCAAAGAGTATTCAACAATACATCTTTGAATACAAAAAGACCTAGGGGACCACATCTTGTAGGGATCTAAGGGAACGAGGACACCATCTTGGCTATAGGGGAAGTTAGACCCAATATACAACCTCCTAGAAGGGAACTCAATTAGGGTGACTCTGAAAGTTGTAATGATTAATCTCTAGCAAATTTATTTTAGACTAGTTATATGCTAATACGATTATACGTAATATTTTCCATAGACTAATAACTTTATGATCATACACAAGTTGTATATTTTATATATCAGTGATATACCTGTAATTCCTAATTGATTTTGTATATATCCAATGACAGTAGCTATAAAATGCTCTGGCATAAACCATGAAAGGCAATTATAAACTGGTATGCTATTATGGTAGAAAGATATAATTGTTTTTTATATACTATTATTAATACAAAAAATAAATAATGCATAAATTATTTCATTACTTTTATTACAACCTATTGTTGATTTACCAAATTACTTTAACCTTTATGTTTAAATACAATTTTAATGCATGATGGTGTAATTATGGTATTTAATGGTTGTATGAAATATATGTATATGTAATATGATGAATTTGCTTTTAAATGACTATATGATGCTTAAGCAATATTGTGATTATGCTTTACATGTAATCAGCTAACTATGTGAATGTTTCTCTAAGTGAAATGCAATAAAGTTTGTGCCCTTCAGAGGGGTGGAGAGTATCACCTAGGAGAGGAGTTGGTATATAGATCATTTGGTATTGTTATATGAGTTGACAAAGACACACTCACTTAGGTTATTTGGAAACCTCATTAGGTCAATTCAAGTATCAAGTTGGTGTGTCTTAAACCTAAGTTGATAGGTTAAGTGTTGTTAGAGAAAATAAAACCTTATGTTAAAGATTCTCCTAAATCATCAAGTTAATTTGTTTTCTAAATCTTTTTAAAAAATTAAATATAATGTATATAGTATATATAATATATATTATGAGTTAATGTATATATATATGTATGTATGTATATACGAATATATAGATATGATACTTTAATTTTTATGTATATTAATATATACATATATGTATGTAGTGTAGAAAAATGTACTCCTTTACATTTTCACACTATGTTTAAGTCCCTTAATTAATTGTACTTAATTAAGCTTCTAATTACCTAAATTATGCATTTCTAAGCCTTATTATTCCCATTTTTTGAAAGGGAAACTGACATTAAACAAGTGCTAACATTATTTTAAACATCTTCGAAATTATGTGTCCTGGATTTAGGTCCCATCACCCATTTTCCCAAGGGTGAATGGGTCCTCCTTAAGTGTAAGAGCTAAAGAAATTAGCTCAACACCTAGGAACACCTGCAAAGAACAAAGAGAAACCTTCCACAAGAGGATATGCAAGAAAGAGCTTGTTGAATATTGATCAAGAAATAAAAAATGAGGTATATTACAAATGACACATGAGATGCCTTAAAAAGGAAATGCATGTAAAACCCTAAACCTAAGGAACATGCAAAAAGCATGATAAGATAAGTTCTAGAAAAGCCATCTAAGACTTTCTAAAAATGAATCTTTCTCCTAAGTAAACTTATGCAAGTGTAATTAAATAATTAATTACACCAACAACCCCTCATAAGTGCAACTTAGGGAGAAGATTATTATGCCAAAGATGCAAAAGATGGGTCCTGACAACAAGGCCATGTTAGGTACCCATGCACAAATGAAGAATCTCTCACAAATAGAGAAAAGGAGAAAAAACCTGTGGGAGAAAACTCCTCTCCAAAAGAGAGAAAACTCAAGAACATGAAGAACATCACTGAAGCAAGAAGCTGCAAAAAACTATCAAAATATGACTGCTATGGTGCCGAAGAACCTCCTTTGAAGGTAGGATGATTAGGATCAAGAAGACAACAATCTGCATGAGTTCCCCCAACAACACTACTCAAACAATGATCAAAAATATAGATGGCACATGAATCTATGCGAGTGACCACAATGACACTACTCAACCAATGAAAGTTGAAAATACAGAACAATAAAAAAATAAAATTAAATATATCTCCAAGACTCAATGCCTATCGACACAAGCAAAGGATAATATTGTTTGTGGATACAAGACTGCAAACACAAAAGAGTCTAGGAAAGAAAAAGGAGCGGCAACACACAAAGTTCCTATAGATGCCCAAAATGGAAAGGAGGTAAAAGACATTTGATTTACATCGAGCTTTCCATTCATGTGGTTTCATATATACCAAATGAAAATATGGTAAACATGGCACCAAGCACTCCTTTGCCATAATACACCCCAATTAACATAGGAATAATTATGGGTCATGTAAGAATTTTTATTCCTTTATCTAAAGCTCTTAGGATCCTAGAACATAGATCTTGGGCTATGTCTTTCATAGGTTATGCAAGAGCCACTATTCAGTCCCCCAATTGAATAAAATAAGGTGGGGGATATTATGGAGTTATAACTCAATGCTTTGGTTGTGATTATTTATTTGTTGTCAACCCTTTCTATGCCACATTGATTATCAATTGATGACTTCTCCATAATTGCATGCTTGATTTAGGTGCATCTAGCAATGTAATGCCCATTGAGATAATGAATGATTTTGGATTGTAAGTGAGAATTTTCCATGGTAAGTGTTCTTCTATGGACCCTAGATAAGTGAACGTCATTGGAATGGTAAGGATATTGAAGTTGGATTAGCTTCTTACTCAGATAAAGTCTTCAAGATGGATGTTATAATGGTGGACTATCATCCCAAGAGGGAAATGTTGTTATCATGCAAGTGGGCACCTTCTATTGTTGAAAGCATATAGATGGTCCTATCATATGCCACTATTCCACCACATAATTAAAATATAAGTTTGGATAGGGAGCTGAGACTCCAAGATAACACTAATGACATGTATAAGTCCCCTGATCAAATAAACTTGTTTATTACAGTATTGATCATATGATTAGGATTTGTGATAAATTGGATTCCCATATTCCAATAAGTGTTGATTAATACTTGAAAGATGGTATTTGGACCATGTTTTTGATGGGGCTTTCTCAAGGGAAGGTAATGGTGTTGGTGTAGTTTTGTTTTCTTTGAATGGTGAAAAGCATAAATTTCTTCAAGCTAACTTTCCAATACACTAATAATTTTGTGATGTAGAGTAATAAAAAATTCACACACAATGGACAATAAAGAACAATAAAATGTGGGTTTCACAATAGTATGCTCTTGATTCCTTGATATTTCAATGGTGATAGCAAATAATACCCTATAAACTAGCCTATTTGCTTGTTTGCCTAGATTCAACTCTCAAGAAACAATCAACACTCATTCTTTTTCTTACTTAGGCTCCCAAATGCTTTCATCACACTCTAAAGGTTGTATTTAAACCCTACCTAATAATGGATAACTCAAAATAATGCATTTTCCACAAAACCCTCAAAATACTAGAGTCTAAGACAATCTTCATGCAAGTAAACACACTGTCTACTATAACTCACACAAAATAAAGAGTTAGCACTTACCCTTTGGTGGAAACGTGCACAAGGACTTGTAGAAAATATGCTCCAAATCTCATAATTTTTCAATAGTTGAATTAAAAGATATGAATAAAACTTACTCATTGGAAATCGTAGTTTCTAAACAAGGTAACGAGCACTATTTTGATCAGTACTTGAGAAAAACTCAATGAAATCACCTCAAAAAAATTGCATTTGAACCTTAATACATGTCATTATCATCCCATGTAATCACAAACCTAAAAATATGTCATACAAGGCCATACCAATCTGTTATTTGCTATTTTTTTCAGAAAATTGTCATAAAATTTGATAAAAATAGGGTATATGATGAAATCTTTCTCCCACCAATTCTTGGAGCATGTTTAAAACAAAGAACTTATAAAAAGCAGTTACACTTGAGCATAAGTCCTTTTTCTCCAAAATCCCTAATGACTATATCATTAAACTTGACATTTATGCCTTTTATGCAACTTTTAACCCTATACTACACCTAGGCTAGAAAACATTACAAAAGATTATATATATGGTTTTATAAGACCATTTTTTTATCTGTTCTTGACATACTAGGACTCAGAACAAAATAGTCCTTAAAACAACAACTAGGTCTCTTGGACTTTCAATAACAACATTCAAGTGATGCTCCTGCATCATTTTGTTGAATATGAAGCTCTATTGTTGGGGTTGAATATTGCTCATAAGCATAAGATTATATGTATGAATATTAATGAAGATTATGAACTTGTAGTGTAGCAAGTCAAAGGTGCATATGTAGCCAAAGAGAGAAAACTTAAAGTGTACAAGAATGTTTCTTGGGACAACATGAATTTGTTTGATGCCATTGGCATTGAATGGATAGATAGAAGTGAAAATATTAAGGTTGATTATTTTTCTCTTGCAGTGTCAAGGTATAATTTGAATGCAGATCTTCCTTTATTACAATAGGGAATTAAATTCATAGAAAGGCCTAGCATAACAGACAATATATATAGCTAGCAAATATTTGATGATATTCAAGATATTTACAATTTCCCAAATGGTATGGATGATCTTGAAAATTAACTCATTGATTTGAAATCAATGGTTGAGATTTTAGATGTAAGATAAACATTGTTTGGGAATGAGGTAGTACAACCTAAACAAATACAATTCCCAAAGGATTGGTTTCAAGTAGATAAGATGTTTAATAGTGGATACCACTAAAAATAAGAGAAAATATAATCATGAAGATGATGTTGAAGGAATAAATTTTAGGATTAGATGAGAATCCAAAGATGGTTTACATAGGAAGAGGTTGAAGCTTCATGGGAAAATTTTTGATCTCCGTGTTGTACAAATTAAAAAAAAAATAGTTTGCATGGTTATATGATGAGCTAAAGGCTAATATGGAGGACTTGTTTCAACATGTTAGACCACTTCAACCTAATGCTAAACCATTTAGGTAGAAACAAAGGTCTAGCAATCCTACTTTGGCCCCCTAAATTCAAAAAGGGTTGATGAAAATGAAATAAGTTGCAATCATCAAAACAACAAGACATTTTGAATGGGTGTCTAACCTTGTCTCGGTGAGAAAGAATAATTTGGAGATAAGGTTGTTTGTTGACTTCAAGAACCTCAGCCTTAAGTACCACAAAGACAATTATCATCTTCTAAGCATGGATCGCTTCAACAACTCACTAGATTATAACTAATGTCCATGATGGATGGATTTTCAAGCTACAACCAAGTGGTTGTAAAAGATTTAGAACAACACAAAAAACATTCACTACTCTATGGGGAAAATATGTCATGAGAATTTTGTTTGGTTTGAAGAATGTAGGTTCAAATTTTCAAAGATCAATGGACATGGATTTTGTTGGTCTTATTGACTAGATTATGGTGGTATACCAAGATGATCTAACTACATTTTCAATGAAGAGAAGTGAGCATTACAAACACCTCAATGTAATTTTTGAAATATTTTTAGAGTATGAAATCTCTTTAAATCCAAAAAAGTGGTGTTGAGGTAGGTAAAATTTTGGGAGACATTGTGTCAAAGGATGGGGTAAGAATTGACCCTGAAAGAGTTAAGCCTATTAGCCTTATCCCTCAATCCAAGCTCATCAAATGAGTTCAATCCTTCTTTGGGAAGATTAACTTTATTAGGAGATTAATTCCTAACTTTATTGAGAAGACCAAAGCTAGATCTAAGATTCTAAAAAAAGGAAATTCAATTGAATCGAATGTATAACCAATCAAAGAATTCAAGGATACTAATCAAGCCATCTCTAAGGACCATGTATTGGTAAGTCTATATTACTCTAAGCTTCTCCAATATTTTTTTATTGTTGTGTTTTATACTATTGTTGTTGTACTATTTCAAAAGAACAAATATGGACACGAACAATTTGTATCCTTCCTAAGTCATTATAAGCAGTTGAACTAAAATATTCAATAATGGAAAATAATGCTTATGTTTTATTCAAATTTGTAATGAACTTTATACCATGCCTTATGGGTGTAAAAATCATTATATATGTGCCACACCCAACTATAAATTATATCTTCATGAAGCAAAAAAGCTTCAAGCAAAAGGTATCACTAGATAAATAAAATCCAAGAGTATGACATATATATAGATCACTAAGCTTGTTAGAAGTTGGTGCTTGGCCAAGTTGATGGATAATTCTAATTTGGAGGCAGTAAAGGTAAAAAGAGTAAGTGTTGATGTTGTAACATGTTTTCTTGTGGTGATCCATGGTACAAGGACATCACTTATTATCTAGTAAATATGAATTATCCACTTGCCATGGATGAAACTCAAAGAAGGACCCTTAAGCTATGGTCACAAAGGTATGTGTAGATCCAAGGTGAGCTAGTGTGGAGGAATCACCAAGAATTTTTACTTAAATGATTGGATAAAAGGAAATGTAATGAATTAATGAGGAATGTAATCATGGCATATGTGTTGGACATTTCAAGGCAAAGACCACTACACATAAAATAATAAGAGTAGGTTTTTGGTGGCCTACATTATTAAAGGATGTTACACAAATGATCATAAAGTGTGATTCTTGTCAATGATTTCTTAGCAAGTTGAAATTTTTTGGTACAATTCCTTTGTAGTCTTCATTAGTTGAGGCCCCTTTTTAGTATTAGGGAATTTATTTCATTGGAGAAATACAAGAAAAGTATAGCAATAGATATAAGTGGATCTTATTTTCCACTAATTATTTTAATAAGTGGATTGAGGTTGTCCCAACCCATAATGCAACATCCAAGGTGGTGATTGACTTCATGATCAACAATGTTATAGCTAGGCTTGGATTTCCAAATAGAATTATTATTGATAATGTCATGTGCTTCAATTCAAAAGAAATAAAAAATATATGTTCTAAGTTTGGTATTGACATGGTGAATTATTCCCTTACCACCCCTAAAGTAATGGAGAAGTTGAGTCCAGTAACAAGATCTTGATGAATATTTTCAAAAGTACTCTAGATTAGAATAAAAAAGTATGGGATGACAAGCTCAATTATTCTCTTTAGACTACTAGTCATTATCAAAGAAGCCATTAGACACAACCCATTTGACCTAGTTTATGAAGAAAAAGTTAGGATTCTTATCACTTTGAAGCTACATGTGTATTAGTTGTTGCAAGATATGGAAGATTATCATTGTAATGCAATTTCCCTCTAGGCCATGTCATTGATTGAATTGGATGAGCAATGAAGAGCAACTCATAATAAGAGCATTCAAAGTAAGAAAATCATGAAACATTTTCATGATAAAAATACCTCACCAAGAGAGTTTTGGGTTGGTGATTTGGTTCTTCTATGGAATTCCAAGTCCAAAGAAAAGGGAAAGCATAAGAATTTGGACCCCTTATGGCCGAGGTCTGTTGGCCTTACTATTGCACTAAAAGGTTGACCTATCAATTCCCAATACAAGCTTCAGATAAGATCCATAGGAGGCATTTAAACCATATCACAAACCCAAGCATTGTGTTGGACAAGGAAGACCAAGGGACATGCCATCTTGCAACAATCCCTCACAACACAAGCGAGGGGTTTGAACCTGTGACCCTTGCTCTGATACCAATTGTTGGCATTGTTGTTGCACCAAAAGGTCAACTTGTCAATGCCTGATACAAGTTTCAGATAAGATCCATAGGAGGTGGTTAAACCATGTCACAAACCCAAGCGTTGTGTTGGACAAGGAAGACCAAGGGACACACCATCTTGTAACAAGATCATGTGGAATAGCTAAGAGGTATGAATTTTATGTATACCATGTCATGGATCTAGAAGGAGAACCGATAGAGTTTCCCATGCATGGAAAAACTTGAAGCATTAATTTTTATAAGTAATACAATTCAAATTTTGACTACTGAGTTGAATGATATATCTTCTATATCTAAGGGTTAATTTTCATATTAGATTATCAAATAAACAAAGCATGCAAACCCAAAGAAAACAATCAAGCACAATGGAAACTAAACACAAATAAAACGATTATACCTGTCATCGAAGCTTCCATGATTTACCTTCATAGCACCTTCTAACTTGTCGATTGTTGTGTTTCCCTCAGATCGAATGTACAAGCAATGACTATGACGAAGTCCTAAAAAAGCTTTGAAGGATTTAAATGACCAAATGAAACCTAAATGCCTATGAAAAAATGAATATAATTCCTATGAAAAGAATTAAATATGCCAAATCATGAATAACAAGAATGTGAGTATGCGAGTATGTGCGTCTGTCGAAAATGTGAGCAAAATGGCATTTTATAGAAAATGCAATTTGAAGTAATGGACGAGATTCAATTTGGAAAAAAGCCTAAAATTAGAGGATGAGATTTAATGTGACAATCCCTAATCAGGGTTAGGAAAAAATTATTAAATGAGTGGTCAAGATGTCACCTGAGAAGATTGAATCAGCGGTGGAGAATAAATGAGATAATTAGTCAAAAAGATAAAGATTTTCAAAAATCAAGAAGATAAAGACTACTTGATTTATGAGATTTGAAAAATCAAGAAGATAAGAGGTGGACTAAAAAGAAAATTTGGAAAATCAGGAATCAAATAAAAGTTATTTGATTTTTTGAAGGAAAAAAATTATTTTGAAATAAAAATAAATTTAACTCAAAAATGGAGGAAAAATCATGTGACAGTAAATAATTAAAATCTTTAATTATTTACTAAAAAGTGGGAAAATTAGAAAGTGGGGATAATTTAAATAAATGATTTTA
The DNA here is from genome assembly GCA_007258455.2 of Sequoia sempervirens. Taxonomy (NCBI): domain Eukaryota; kingdom Viridiplantae; phylum Streptophyta; class Pinopsida; order Cupressales; family Cupressaceae; genus Sequoia; species Sequoia sempervirens. The sequence continues at coordinate 47,481 of VDFB02264832.1, read as the reverse complement.
TTTAAATTAGAAAAAGACAAGAGATAGGAAGTGGACAATTTTAAATAAATATCTTTATTTAAAATTGGAAAAAACGATGGTGGGCGATAATTAAATAAATTTAAAAAATTATTTAATTATAAGAGGTCATGAGATATTAATGATGCATTAAATAAATAAAACTTATTTATTTAAATAATGAGGAGGAAATAATGGACAAGGATAATTAAATAAATTAAGAAATGTATTTAATTATGAGAGACATTAGATAATTAGTGACACTTTTAAATAAATAAATAAAATTTATTTATTTAAATAATCAAGAGGAATAAAAGACATGAATTAATTAAATAATTATGAATTATTTAATTAATAGTCGAATGTGGACCAAGGACATAATTAAATGTCATAATTATGCTAGGATGAAAGTGGTAAAAAAAAAAGAGCTTGCAGGCCTAGGTCATTTTTATGTGTCTACATTTTGTCCATTTTTGTTATAATGTAGCATGTCGCATTGTGACAAAGAAAATAAGTCAAAAATATGCCCCAGTGCAAAATAAGATGAGGAAGAACGATGAGGAGGGTAGCGGTATGCTCCCTCGAGAGGACAGATGAGTTCCAAGAACATGTGTGCTCTCAAAATTTATGAGAAGACTAGGATATGAAGAGACAAAAAAAAATTAGTGCAAAAGATATGGATGATGATACAGATGCAATGCCTATATGAGATGGGAAAGAGAAGATGACAAGACAAAATGAGATTCATGTTAGTTCCTAGACCAAATCCTTCAAAACATTACCATAGGACTCTAATATTTATTGCTCTTAATCATCATTGGGCGGAATATTGTAATGGCCAACAAACACCATGATATGGTGTGCAAGGTCGTACCATCATGTAAGACAAGTAGTCACAGACAAGTATGATCATGCCTCATACTAAGAGCGTAGTTGCCCCAGTCTTTTTGTCATAACCAGCCATAAGTAGAAAAGACAAAAAGGACAAGTCATGAAATGTCGTTGCTTCTCTAAATCCTATTTCGAGGACATCTTTGAGAAACAAGCAACATGATTGTCAAAAATACAACAATAGAGCCATTATCATCATACGTCATTGTTTTTCTAAATCCCTTAATCAGGACATCACTGAGAAACTAGTAATATTTGTGTCAAGAGACAAGACAATCGTCATGATATGTCACTGCCTCTCTAAATCCTATTGTTGGGATCTTGTTGAAAAACTAGTAACATGATAAAAGATCCAAAGACAAGATACATTGCTACTTTTCTAAATCCTGCTGTCAGGATCTCGCTGAAAAACTAGTGACATGATGAAATCCAAAAGAAAAGATAAGACAATCATGATACGTTGCTCCTTTTCTAAATCCTATTGTGAGGATCTCACTGAAAAACTAGTAACATGACGAAAGCCAAAAGACAAGATAATACAATCATGATATGTTGTTGCTTTTCTAAATCCTATTGTCAGGATCTTGCTAAAAAACTAGTAACATGATTAAAGCCAAAAGACAAGATAAGCCAATCATGATACATTGCTGATTTTCTACATCATGTTGTCAAGATCTCACTAAAAAACTAGTAACATGATGAAAGCCAAAAGACAAGATAAGAAAATCATAATGCGTTGCTACTTTTCTAAATCCTATTGTGAGGATCTCGCCGAAAAACTAGTAATATGATAAAATCCAAAAGACAAGATAAGCCAATCATGATACATTGCTGCTTTTCTAAATCATATTGTCAAGATCTCACTAAAAAACTAGTAACATGATGAAATCCAAAAGACAAAATAAGCCAATCATGATACAGCGCTGTTTTTCTAAATCCTACTGTCAGGATCTCACTGAAAAACTAGTAATATGATGAGAGCCAAAATAAAAGTGTCAAATGCTTGTCAAGTGTGTCTGGATGTCGAGTGTCTTGATGTCAAGATGTCAAATTTGATGATGTCAAGATGCCAGGGTGCCAAGATTTTGATGATGCCAAGATGACGAATGCCAAAGATTGCCAAATTCAGGAAGGACACATCCTGAATAATGTTGATGTTGAGAGGATTGATCCTTAAATTTCAAAAGGATCCCTCAAAAATGTCAAATGGCAATGACGATGCCTAGGAAGGACCCATCCTAAGGTATAAATGACAGAGATTTTTCTTCAAAAGGACTCATTTGAAAGAGTATTGATGTCAAGAGGAATGATCCTTAAATGTCAAAAGGATCCCTCAAAAATGTCGGATGACAATAGCAATGCCTAGGAAGGACCCATCCTAAGGCATAAATGACAAAGGCTATTCTTTAGAAGGACACATCTGAAAGATAACCAAGTGTCGATAGTTTGATTGAGTTTGACCAAAATTTGACCTAATTTGACTTGTGTTGTCCATATGATGATATATCATGGTGATATGATTGTGATGTTTGAAAAAATGATTGCCCTACTTTGTTTTGATGATTTGTTTTGACCTGTAGACTTTCGACGTGTGAGCCAATGTAGTGCCATGAACCCTAATGGACTAACCTAGTGCAGCCTCAGGGGCTCATCGACAGATGGCCTTGCCTACGTCATGCACTTAGAGACCTTGTAGTTCAACATGACCAATGACTTTGTCTTGATGACCAAAGATTTTGTCATGATTTTATTTTGACAAACCTAAAGGGACTGACCTAATGTCTTGGGGACTCAAATATGATTCTTTCCTATGTAGTAAATGCACAGAGACAACGTAGTTCGAACAAATGACAAAGGCTGACAAACTTTGACATGGAATGACTCTGTTTTTGTGTTTTCTAGACATTTTGACTTTGTTTTTGGGGTTTCTTTAGGACATTTATCAAATTTTTAGGTCTTTTTATGATGTTTTTGTCCTTTTTTAGGACTTTTCTAAAAAAAAATTATCTTTTTTAAGACTTTTTATGATTTTTTTGTCTTTTTTAGGACTTTTTATGATGTTTTTGTCTTTTTTCAAGACTTTTTTTGATGTTTGTTGTCTTTTTTTTAGGACTTTTTATGATGTTTTTGTCTTTTTTCAAGACTTTTTATAATTGCCCAGACTATCGTGATACCCACTATAGTCACATGATAAAACTTTTCCCCTAGTCAGGTCCAAGAGTTAGCCAATTTTGAAGGACATGAAAAGGGATATGCATGCGATACCGAATGGACTATATACGGGACTTGATGTTAGCCATTTAGCAACCATGAGAGGCAAGGTATGATATCATGTTGAGTGTCGTGATAGTGATGGGAAATGTGTTCTATCCTAGGCCAAGATAGACAAATTAATAGTAGATGGTCGAGCAATGATTGATTATGCATGGTGCATGTTTGTCAGGTTTTCACCATGGTACTTATCCAAAGCACCTGTTTTCCAGGTTTTCACTATTGGATGAATTATTTCTCTTTACTATTTTTGTCATTTTCTCTTCTTCTTTTTTGTCACCAAGACGCCCGTTTGCCAGGTTTTCATCAAGGCAACAATTTTTTTGTCATATTTCATTTTTTTTGTATTTTTAAAGTTTTCGACTCAACCTTTTGATGTTATGCATAGAACTTACAAAGGTGTAGACTATTGATAGGATTTGTCAATTGTTCACTATCTGGAGTAGCTAATTGATATGCTCAAGAACCAAAAGAAGATACGATGACATAAGGACCCAACCAGTTTGGTTCAAACTTGCCCAACTTTTCTCTGTCAGCCTGGTTCTTCGGGTTTTGCATGAGGACTAAGTCACCAATGTCAAACTTCCTAGCCATGACTTTCTTATTGTAACTGCGACAGAGACAGTTTTGGTATCCCTGTAGATGGTTCAAGGAAGTTTGTCTTCTTTCTTCTAACATCTCTAGCTCATGTAGGTGCAACTGTCTATACTCCTCATCATTTGTTAGACCCTTTAGGGAGACTCATAGGGAAGGAATTTCAACCTCAATGGGAAAGATGGCCTCAGCTCTAAAGACCATGGAAAATGGAGTGGCTCCTATGGGTGTATGAATGATGGTGTGGTAATCCCACACAACAGGGTTAAGTTGGATATGGTAGTCACGGCCAGCATCATTGATAGTCTTTTTCAAGATTTTAATAATGGTTTTATTTGATGCCTCAGCTTGACCATTTCCTTGCGAGTAATACACAAAGGAAAAATGATGTTGGATGTGGAATCGCTCACATAACTTATGAATGTCTTGGTTTTTAAATGGATGTATGTTGTCGGTGATGATGGATTGTGGAAGGCCATACTGGAAAATGATGTAGTTAAGGATGAATTTGGATATTTGTTTGTCGGTTATGTACGTCAGAGGGATGGCTTCGATCCACTTTGTAAAATACTTAGTGGCAGTTATGATGAATTTGTGGCCATTGGACAAGGTAGGATGAATCTTACCCATGAGGTCAAGTCCTCACTGTACGAAGGGCCAAGGAGAAGTGATCTGTTGAAGTTCTTGCACTAGAGCATGAATCAAATCACATAGAATTTGACATTGGCGACAAGTCCTAACATATTTAGTGCATCTTTTTCAATGGTTGGCTAATAGTACCCAAGTCTTGTTATCTTCTTGGCCATAGTAGGAACACTCAAATGAGACCCGCATATACCCTCATGTACTTCGCGTAAGGTTGTGCATGCTTCGTTGGTGTCGAGACATCTAAGGAGGGCATCATCAAAGCTACGACGATAAAGGGTGTCACTAACGATGGCATATCTTGCAGATTTTCAGATAAAGGACTTCCTTTGGTTATTGGATAGGTTAGGTGGAAAGGTTTGGGACTTAAGGTATTCATAAATATCTTGGTACCAAGGATAATTGGGACCAACAAGCTCGCAGACCATCTCTGACTCTGGAATGTCATAGGTGGAGACCAACAATTGTTCTATTAGAAATTCCAGCTGAGGCGTATTACGTGGAATTTTGAGGAGAGAGTCTATTATAGCCATCGCATCTGTCACCTTGTTCTGTGCTCTCAGAACTTGTTCAAAAATCACCATATGAAAGTATGTCTGAAAACTGGTAACCATTCTTTTGTAGGGCATGAGTTTCTTATTTTTCTATTGTAGTCATCGTTAACCTAGTTGACGGCAAGTTGAGAATCCCCATAGACATGTAGTGTTCTAATTTTCCATTTTATTACCATTCTAAGTCCTGTAACTAGTGCCTCATATTCCACCACATTATTTGTGCATGAGAAAGCTATGCGAAAAGACTTAGGAATGGAATCTCCTTGAGGGGTGATGAACAGGATCCCTGCCCCCCGACCATGATTAGTGTGTGATCTGTCAAACTAGAGTCTCCACGGTGACTTAGGTTTAGTGTGGAATATTGACTCATCTAGAAAATATGCTACTAAAGGGTGATCACTTTGTATAGGTGCCTCCACCAGTTGGTTGGCTATGACATGTCCCTTTATTACCTTTCTTTCTACATATTGAATATCATATTCGCTCAGAATCAGACCCATTTTTCTAGACATTCTGTTAATGCTACTCAACTTAATAGATATTTGAGTGGGTCAATCTTTGCTACCAACTGTCTCTAATGGCTCAACATATAATGTCTTAGCTTATGTGCTACAAAGACCAGTGCAAGACAAGCCCATTCAATTGATGTGTAGTTTAGTTCATACCTGACCAATATCTGGCTGATGTAATATATGGTTCTTTCTTTTTCTTCTTGGTTGTTCTATGCTAGTAATTCCCCCAATGTTGAAGTAGTGGTAGAGATGTATAATATCAAAGGTTTTCCTTGAATGGGAGGCATAAGGACTAGCGGTGACAATAGGTAGTCTTTTATTTGCTAAAAGGCTTCTTGGTATTTATTTGTCCACACAAAGGGGATACCTTTGCGCAAAAGATATTAGAATGGTTGACACTTATCTGCCAATTGGGCTATGAAGCACCGGATAGACTGTAGCCTGCCTTGTAAGGTTTTGAGTTCGCTTATTCCTTTGGGTAGAGGCATGTCCATGATGGATTTTACTTTTGTTGGATCGACCTCAATGCCTCATCGAGATACTATGTATCCCAAAAAAATTTCAAATGTGACACCAAAGACACATTTCTTAGGATTTAGTCTAACCTTATATTCTTCTAGTCTCTTGAAAATTATGTCTAATACTTTCAGATGATCTTTCCTTGTCAATGATTTAGCCAAAAGGTCATTCACGTAATCTTCCATTATTTTATGCATCATGTCATGAAAGATTGTGGTCATTGCTCTCTGATATGTGGTGCCTGTATTTTTAAGACCAAACAACATGGCATTCAAGCAATATGTACCCCAAGGGCAAGTGAATGTTGTTTTATGTTGTTCTTTTGGGGAAATGTGAATTTGATTGTAGCTTGAGAAACCTTCAATGAGAGAAGCATCTCGTATCGTGCTGTGAGATCGACAATGATATCTATATTCGGCAAAGGAAAGTCATATTTTGGGTATGCCTTGTTTAAGTCTCTAAAACTTGTGCAAACTCGAATCAACCCATTTGGCTTTGTTACTGGCACTAGGTTAAATATCCATTCAGCATAATCGATAGACTGTATGAACCCAACATCTAGAAGTTTCTTCAACTTAGCCTTGACTAGTAGAGCGACTTGAGGATGCATTTTACGTAGCTTTTGTTTAATCGGTTTAGCATTTGGCAATAATGGTAAATGGTGTAGAACTAGTTTTGGGTATGGTCCAGGAATGTCTGCATAGGACCATGCGAAGTTGATCTTACGGTTAGCAAAGAATTTTTGGATCAATCAAGGATGCTGCAAAGAGGACCATTTTTGGATCTTTTGTTGTTGATATGTTTTCTTCTATGGTGTCCTCTATAAGCATAGCTAATTTTTCCTATGTTACAGGGAGAAAGTCCAATCCTCCATCTTTGGGTGCCTCGAAGAGGTTTTCACCCACAAATATGTCCTTGTTTTTTACTTTTTTGTCGTAAGAAGGTGCCTTTCAATTTTCACCTAAAGGCGTTTCATTTTTTTGTCTTATTTTCATTTTTAATTTTATGAATGGAGGATGGAGTAGTCTTGCCAAAGTAAGCCGCACAATCTAGATCAATAGTGAATGCCACCTTGTGATCACCACTTGGTATGCCCTCACGTAATCCCATAAACTCTACAATGGCCTCATCATTTTGGAAGGTGTCCAAGACTAGCGGGCATTGTTGGTCCCAATCGATTAGCTGAGGATAAACTAGGGTAATGCCATCGTCAATGTTGGTGAATTGAGGGGAGGATGCAAAAAGCATGTTGATAAATTCAGAGACATTAAAGATGAAGTTGTCATTGTCCAATTCCATGTCAGACTCTATCCAATATTCCCCTTCACTTGTCTCATATTCATTGTCAAAGTAAGGGGTGAAGGACTCGGAGTTGTAGACATCAATGTTTTATGTCAATTCAAATGGATTGGACTGATGGGATTTAGTTGGTGGGGTTTGTATGTCATGGGGAGGGTAAATGGGACTGTGACTATTTTGTGCCTAATCGATTTTAAATGTTTGCCAAAAAATTTGTTGAGAGGTTAGTTCGCCATTTTCAAGGAACAAATCATCGAGGCAACGGTCACTTAAGGATCGTTCAGAGCCAAATTCCCACTCATGAGAATTGGTTTTAGTAAGGGATTCCTTGATGGTCTTGACACTTTTTGAAGCATGCACTCACTCACTCAAAATTCCATTGGTACATCAGTCATCATTTTCGGGCAATCCAAACCCTAAGCCAAGATACTTTGGTATTTTGAAAGGTTTTATGGGCTCTCTTCATCCAGTTTTATTTCTGCCTAGGCCACTAGTGCCATCATAGACCTTAGCCTTCATTATGTCATATCCCTTGCCATATTTCTTAACTGGTAATGGGGGTAGGTCTTCCATTTCTCTATAGATCCATCCTGTAATGTCGGTATAGTCTTCGTTGCTCATATCTCCCCATTTGATGAAAACCGTTTTTGGTGGAACTTTGAAAATTTATTTGGGTTCCATTCTAAAACATGGCCAACCATAGACCTTCAGAGACTTGGGTATTGTTGTGATGCTATATGTCATATGTAGTTTGAATTTTCCATAGCCTAGATCCTGGATCTTGACAGTGGTCTCAGCCTTAGGATTAGTGGAAGATGGTGGTGTGGCAGAAGATGTGGATGGAGTGGACATGGAAGATGATGTGAGTGTGGATGGGAAATTTATTTAGATGAAGATGAACCAGGAGCTTCTCGGTTGATGGGCACTCATTTTTCAAAAATACCCCTTAGATTGGTGCAATATTGAAAAGGGTCGGGGTCTCCATATATGGTAATTTTTGTGCCATCAAATAGGAATTTTAAGCATTGGTGATATGTAGAGGGAACAAATTTTAAGGCATGAATCCATGGGTGGCCAAGCAAGATGTTGTAAGGTAATTCTAGATCCAAGACCTAGCAAGTTGTATCTACAATGACTGGTCCCACTCTGATAGGAAGAGAAATAACACCTCGCAAAGAATTTTCTTCATCATATGCTTTTATAACGATACACTTTGTAGGGTCTATGCATGCATTGAAAAATCCTAGAGCCTTAACCAATTTTAAGGAGCATATGTTTAATCCTACTCTTCCATCTACTAAAACTCTTTTGACTGTGTGCTTATGAATGAATGTTTCAATGTGTAATGCATCATTACGGTTGGTCTTGGGTGACGAATAATCCTAATCAGAAAAGGTGACATGGTGAAGTGTAGTGAGGTATCCCACCATGGTCTCAAATCTATTGACATCAATATCCTTGGGGACTGACGACTCTTGCAAGGTTTTATCCAAGATAGCCTTATGCGTGGGAGAAATGCGATGTAGCTCGAGTATGGAAATCTACGTAGGGGTTTTGCCTAACTGATTAATAAAGTTAAACTGACTCTTAGGTTGCCACTGCTTTGCAGATGAACTGGGTTATGATTGCTTAGGGGATGGACTAGGTATGGTGATTTTGGGTTGTCTAGCAGGAGGCAAACCAACTATGGTGACCTTGCCACTTTGAGTAGTAGAATTGCATTGAGGTGCTCTCTTGAGTGTTATGGTATTGAAACATTCATTATTAGTTTGGATATTGTTTATAGTGGTTCCATCGGAATATTCATACTTGGTGTGGGAATAATTGGCTTGATTATTGTTTGCCTTAGGTCCTGATGTGGAAGCATTATTAGAGCCATGATCTTGCAATGGGTTTTTATGAATGGTATGATCCAAATTAGAGGAAAACTGGGGTCCACCTACCTCAATGATATGATTCTCAATAAGGTCATGTATAATATTTTTCAGTTGTCAACAAGAAGAAGTTTTATGTCCTTTTGCCTGATGATAATCACAAAATGCATTATCGTCCCACCATGGAGGTTTGAATTGTCCTGGGTCATATGGTTTTGGTTCCTGAAGTGTGATGACACCATTCTGAAGGAATTTCTTGAGGACTTTTTCAATGGGCTCACCCAAGGGAGTGTATGTGCAACCCCTAGGGAATTGACTTATCTACGAATATTGTCCTTGATTATTTTGGCTGCTTTGGTTGTTTGGAGGGACATTGGTAAGGGGTGTCAACATTGTTTGTGGTTTTTTTTTATGGTTGAACCCCTTTTAAAGCCAGTATAGGACCTATAGTGTTTACAACCTTGGTGTCAACAACACTGTCATTTGTAACATGTTTATTTTTTACCCAGTACTTGTTTTTGTCAATGGGAGGATTTGCACTTGTATTTTTAGGACCATACTTTAGTTCTCCTTTTGCAACAAGAGCTTTCTCAATCTAGACACCCTTTTCGACTAGGTTTGTAAAATTTGTGCAACAATGAACTTGTAGTCCATATTTCAAGGGGGCCATAAGTGTTTGAATGAACATGTCAACCTTTTCTTTTTTGGGTATGTCAATGTGGCAATGACTAGCGAGACTTCTCCATCTTTGGAAGAATGGGATAAAAGTTTCACCTGCATCCTCTTGTGTGAGAGTACATAAGCTAGTGATAGAGGTGTCCACATTAATGTTATACGAGTATTTTTTTACGAACTTGTGTTTAAGTTCATCCCATGTTTTGATGTCCTTTTGAGTGGAGAACCATTCAAGGCCAGGACCTGTGAGACTTTTAGAAAAGAGTCTCATCAAGTACGTTTGTTCATAGGCGACATCCATACAGTTGGTTGAAAATTCTTGAACATGTTCGATAGGGTTTGTCTTCCCTCTGTATTTGGTAAAATTTGGTGACACATATCTCAAAGGAAATGGCAGCATGTATAAGTTCATATCAAAGGGGTACACGAATAGATCATATGATCCATTATATGGTCATTTGTGGCCCCATACATTGGATTAATTGGCACACCACGGGTCCCCATTTGTTGTGGGTGGATGTTGGAGTATTGTTGAGGGATGTGTTGTGGTGTCATGTATGATGTGTTTTGGTTTGTGTGTTGTTACTGAAAGTTCAGATTGGAGATGTGTTGGTTGGTATGGATATGGGATGAATATGTTGGGATATGTGCCCCAACCATTTGGGTCGATACTTGGGGAATATGGTGACCATGAACATTTTGATGTGCAAATGATGCCATAGGTTGTGTGTTTTGATGGCCTTGGCCAAATTTTTGTGATTGCACAAGGGGAATGTTCATATTTTGTCCTTGGGAGGTGATGGGATTAGGCTATGTTGATGTGTTGACATTTTGTTGTGATCCTTGACTAAAGATAAGTTGTTTATTTCCTCCCAAAGGATTAAGTGAGGTGCCAATGGGTGGATTTGATGAAGATGCACTCATGGTAGTGGATGTATTTGTCATTGGAGGATTTTTATGGCTTGATGATGCTCCCATGGCATTTACCATAGTGGTAAAGAGAGAATTGGAATAACTTGCCCACATTGGTGCAGACCCAAAATTGGTTCCAGTAGATTGTGATGAAATCGTGGATATTGTGGGCAATGTGATAGATTTTACTCCTCCCATGGATGTAGCATTGATTGAATTGGAGTTGTGTGAAATGTTGGAGGTAGCACTCATAGTAGTTGTGACATTTTGCAAGGTAGCATCAAAAAAGGTATTGCTTGTGGTGTTCGAAGGTTGACCACTATTGGACATGTTATGCATGTTGTTGGCGTTAGGGTTAGGAGATGTTGATCTCAATGTATTAATTTCGAATCCATGAGGTAATTTAGCTCCTTGACTTAAGAGTATGGCCAAATATCTATCCCTATCATATAATACCATTTGTTCAATGAATTGGGATGCCTCCGAATTTTGTGCTGCTACCTCTAGGTTTTTCTCAAGTAAATGTCCATATTGATACTTATGTAAAAATGGTTCAAAGGGACTCTTTGATGGTGATGGTATGTTCGTGAGAGGTTGGGTATTTGTGTTGCTAAATGGGTCATCAAAATTCCAATTTGGGTTGTACGTGTGATTGGAAGTAGAGTCTTGTCCAAAGTTTTCCATTTGTCATTTCTTTCTTTGGGGTCTAGTTTCCACCATAACAGGAAATTGCTCAAATGAAAATGATGAGAATGACAACTAAATGCAAGGATGATGATGGCCTATGTTTTTTTGAATTTTTGATAAAGGATGAAAATGCAAGATTATGCTTTCTGAAATGTCAACTAGGGTGACTAGGTGATGATGGCGTTTGTCTAAGGAAATGATTGATGTAAGATGACAAGGTTGTCAAAGCTAAAATTTTGAATGAGGAATAAGATGATGATGTTGACTAAGGACTTAATATGATAAATGCAAGGTCTAGGTTCAAAATAATGGCTAGGATGAATAATATTTTTGTATTTTTTGGGAATAAAGTATGCAAGGTATAAACTAGAATGCAATTTGGAGAAAAGGATACCTAAACACTTCTAAGCTTGATCTTTTTTTTCAATTTTGGTTACTAACGGACTTGTTGAAAATGACGAAGTGACAAGGTCAAGATGACTAGTGAGTTTTCCTAACTAGATTATTGAGTTAGAAACTCTCACAAAAGGGACAATGGCTGATAAAAAGAGATGACGATTAAGTCCAAGATAACCTAGTTTCGAAAACAATGATTTTGAAAATTGTGCTGAGGTTAACCTAATCCAAAGTGTGCAAGGATGAAAACCTAGGGTCAAGCTAATGCCTAATGTATGCAATTGACATTTGAAAGATTAAGCCTATGGTCAAGAATACGAAATAATGGTCCCAAAAAAAATAAAATTGAGCAATTTCAAGGTTGGTTTCTGATGGAATCCTCTTGGAAACAGTGTCTAACAAAAGATTGATAGAGTTTAGACTAAGTTTGTCTTTGTATGAATATTTTATTTCTGCTAGGCAAATGTGTCATTTGAGACTGTAGATGCGTCATAGTATTTCGAATGTGTTTCGGTTTAAGTGAATGTAACTCTATAACTGACGAATGCGACAAGTTTTGGAAAATGTGGTTCTATGAGACTCATATGTGTCATGATGCAATCAAATATGTTGTTTGTGGGATCAAATGTAGTTTAACAGATCGATTGTGGCTCAGGATTTTTTAAATGTGTTTCAACAGTTACGACACAAGTTGTAAAAAATGGAGTTTTCTGATGTATTAAGAGCAAATGTGATATGTCAAAGGTTAAATGTTTTGTCCAAAATTGTAAATGTGAAGAATAGTGTTTGAAAATATAGCAAGCACTTGACATGCACAATGTTTAGGTGTAAGCAAATGCACATGAGACAAGCACGATCCTAATAAGCCAAGGGTTTGTATACTTGATATAGCCCACTGATATACCCTAGATTGGTGTTGAACACCTCTCCTTCTTGAGAGCAGGTAGCTTAGAAGTTTGGTGGCACAAGCTCCCTTCTTTGCACACACTTATACGGGCACACCAAATTTGAATCTTGGGTCTTCACTTCCCAAGAATTGCTATCTCTACTCAAGGGAGTTATTAGTGAGTGTCTTTGGGCATCATATTGTACCCTGCACTATACCAAGCAACGGTCTAAAAATGGTTGGCTTCTAAAAACAATGGGTGTTTAGTAAGGACATCTGTTCGAGTGGCCACACATGGGGCAAGAGATTAATCACCAATTAGGCGGCACTCCAGTTTGAAGAGGTTACGCTCAACAAGGTTTATGGGAGTACTACTTCGTCTGTGTGACACATCCACACTCATGGTACTTGAACTTTCCCCAAGCACCCATTTTATATCCCAACTGGAAGTGGCTTGGGTCTAGCCTGTTACTGGTTGAGTCGTCCCTTAAGGTGAGTACTTTTTCCCTTAAGGCAAGCTCATTTTTAGAAATAATAACTATTTCTCTTACACCTAGGATCACCTAAAAGCACAAGGGGAGAGGATACTTCGATTATTAAGTATTAAGGTGACAAAAATAAGGTGGGTCAAGTTTTCTGATCACCTAGTTTTCACAAGGTGAGAGCATAATCACCTACCACCTTCAAGCACAATCAAACACTTGCAAGCAAAAGTCACATGATAGAGTTAGAGGAAAAGTAAATTAAAGCCAAGAGATAGGAAGTGGACAATTTTAAATAAAAGCCAAGAGATAGGAAGTGGACAATTTTAAATAAATATCTTTATTTAAAATCGGAAAAAGCGATGGTGGACGATAATTAAATAAATTAAAAAATTTATTTAATTATAAGACATCATGAGATATTAATGATACATTAAATAAATAAAACTTATTTATTTAAATAATGAGGAGGAAATAATGGACAAGGTTAATTAAATAAATTAAGAAATTTATTTAATTATGAGAGACATTAGATAATTAGTGACGCTTTTAAATAAATAAATAAAATTTATTTATTTAAATAATCAAGAGGAATAAAAGACATGAATTAATTAAATAATTATGAATTATTTAATTAATAGTCGAATGTGGACCAAGGACTTAATTAAATGTCATAATTATGCTAGGATGAAAGTGGTCAAAAAAAAGAGCTTGTGGGCCTAGGTCATTTTCTTGTGTCTACATCTTCCATATTTTTTTTGTTTCTAAGTAGTCTTGATTCTAACTTGGTCAAGATGGTGTTTTGTTGTGATTGTCAAAAAAATTATGGTATGCCTAGAGATTTAGGTTCTCATTGTGCCTGCAAGAGGCACACGTCCCCAACCAAAGCCATTGTTGGGACTCAAATCTGTTATGCTAAAAAAAAATTGAATCCCTTCATGTTTCACCCCTTCCAACCCATTTGTTAATAACCACTTCAAAAATTTCAATCATGGGTGATCTTATGTCAAATTTTCTTGGCATAGTTGGGTGACGCATGAAAAATTAGGCCCAATTTCCTTTTGAAGTTTTACAAAAAAATTTAAGGGTCAAACACATAAGAATGTGACTAATTGTTGGTTTTGTGGGAATCCATCAGTCACTCAAATTTCCCTTTGGCTCTCTTTTATCTAGTTCAATTAGGTTTTTCCACATTTTTTATGTTTCCAAGTCATTGGCTTGCTACTATCCACTTGTAGGTATTTGGTTGGCTTCAATCCTGTGGAACTTTGGTGTTGAACCTAATATGTTTATTTCTAGTTGGATCCCTTGGTTTTTTTCTTATTTCTGAGAAAAGTATACCCATCCACTTTTGTGAGAATTTCTATGTTAACTTCCAAATCAGCTAAGTAAATCTTTGTAGCAAATGGATTCCAACTTCTTGCATCCACCGCTAGTAACATCAACTTCCCCTTGCAAACTTTTCTAAGTGAACTTTCAGATACCTTTTTTTTAATTCACTTCCACTTCCCCACATAGTTCCTTTTGTGGATTTTTCACATCCATTGAACTTCCATTTCCAAGGTTCATCTAGTTCAAATGCATCTTTCCCATTTTTCTACACCCTATATTTGTCACATCAACCTAATATCATTATTCTTCATCTTCCCCCTTGTGGATTTCCCTTAACCATCTAAATTTTCATTTTCAAAGTCTTGTATCTAGTTCAAAGGATTTTCCCATGTGATTCATTTCCATTGATTCTTCTCATATCATTCTATTGATGGTGTCATGCTGACATCATCCCACCCTGCTTATGTCACCATGACATCATCTCATCCAAAGCTCCCTAGTCCATTGATGATATCATGTTGATGTCATCTTTGTTGATCATCATCAGGACTTTTCATTTGAACCAAATATTCTATAAGTATTGTTGTAGTTGGTGGATTGACTTGGTTCTTATTGCATAGTTCACTTGACTATCTTTCTTCATGTGATGGCCAGCTTGAAAGAGAAATTAGCATCTAGATGTGCAAGCTTTGATAACTAAGTGAAGAAAGGTGTTCAATGACATGTACCACTCGGCAGGCCTCCTAAAAGAGGCATTAAGCACATGATAGAGTTAGAGCGATCCAAACCTATCATCACCACTCCCTAATGGCATCCCAAGAGACACAAGGATGAGATTAAGAAATATATCAAGGATATTTTGGAGATGGGACACATTTGTCCAAGAAAGAGCCCCTTTGCATATTCAACTGTGTTGGTAAAGAAGAAGGATGTCACTATTTGTATGTGCATAGATTATAGAGATCTTAATAAGAAAACCATTAAAAATTAGTATCCCACTCTAATAATTGGTTAGCTCATTGATGAGCTACATGGAGTTGCCTACTTCTAAAAGATAGATTTGAGATCAAGTCACCATCAAATAAGAGTTCATGGGGACATTGAAAAGACTTATTTAAGATGTCATTTTGGGCATTATAAGTTTTTGGTTATTCCTTTCAGCTTAACAAATGCTCCTACAACTTTTCAATCTTGTATGAATCATCTATTCAATAAGAAACTCAAAAAAAATGTCTTAATATTTTTTGATGATATCTTGATTTTCAATAGAACTTGGGAGGAGCACACAAGAAATTTGATGAAATTTTGGGTATCTTTCAAGCTAAATCTTTATTTACTAAGAAATCCAAGTGCAAGTTTGGAATGACAAAAATTCTATCCCTTGGTCATGTGATTAGCTCAAAAGGGGTAAATATTATAGATTGGCCTCCACCTATAAATCTCTCTCAATTGAATGGTTTATTTTACCTTGGTGGCTTCTATAGAAGATATGTGAAAGGATTTTCCTAGTTGGTTGCCCCACTTGTTGATCTCACCAAAAAGGGGGTGTTTCTATGGTCTACTGTAACACATAAATCTTTTGATCAAGTCAAGAAAATCATGAGCACATGTGTTTTGGCCATACCTAATTTCATGAAGCCCTTTGAGCTTGAGTGTGATGCATTTGGTGAAGGAATAGGTGTTGTCCTAATGCAAAATAATCACCCTATATTGCCTTCAAAAGTAGAAAGTTAAGAGCATAAAGGAGTTACTAAATTTTATGATAAGTTGATGCTTGCCTTAATACATGCCTTGGCAAAGATTAGGAAATATTTGGTTGTGGTAAGTTAATTGTTAAAAGTGATCATAATAGCCTCAAGTATTTCTTTAATAAAAAAGATCTTGATGATAGATAGTAGAAATGGATTAGTAAGATAAAAGCTTGTGATTTTGACATTTAATATGGCAAAGGGAAGAAGAACATTGTAGCTAATGCATTTTCATTAATGCCACATTTGAGTTCCATGATGGAGATTGTTGTTGATTGGAAAGAGAAGATTCTTGCGAAGAGTGCTAGAAACCCCTTTTCCACTTGTATTTTGGAATGAAATTTGTAAGATGAAAGGTACAGAGTGGTGAATGAACTTATTCTCTACAAGGAAAGAATCTTCTTAGTACCTAAATTAGGGGTCAAAGTGAATATTTTGAGGACTTTTCATGATACTTCCTTAGCCATTCACAAAGGTTTTATTAGACCTATAGCTAGATCTGTGAAAGATTCTTATGGAAAGGACTTAAGCATGAAGTCCTTGTTGCAAGTATGAGTAGATTGGTGTTGCCATTGATGTCAACAAGCTTGTGTTGTCATTGGTGTCAATAGTATGAGAAGGAAGATCATTATTGAGGGAGATTATTTCATTATTGATGTTTTGATTAGTTGCATTATGTTGTCATTAGTAAGCTACCGGTGTCAACCTCTAGTGTTTCTTTGATAAGTTTCTATGGATATATGGTTCAGTTGCTATGTTGTAATTTCCTTCGCAGTGATGAGGAAATGATGTAGGTGATGAGGATGTGTCTCTAATAATTGGTTTTCAAGTGCTTGTGAGAAAATTTGATAAAAAGAGGAAGCAATGTGTTGCAGTGTTGTTTTAGGTTACAAAGTAACTTGTTCTGGTGTTGCTTTGCATTTCTTCTAGGTTGAATATTTTCCTATGCATTTCAGATGTGTTGATCATAGGTGTTAAGAGGTGTAGTATTCAAAATTTGGTGTTTGGATCATTGTGCAAAAGAAGCAATGCTCACCAGTGTGTGAATAATGCATTGTAGAGGTGTCTGGGAGAAATGTCTTTGCTCTGCATTTCTCCATAGAGTGGTTTCAGGTCCTACTAATTTGAGGATGTGTTAATTGTGTTGATATCTTTGTTCAAGGAAGACGGTTTGAGGTTGGTGCTTCATAATTCAATTCTTTAAGTAATAATGTATGGCAAAGTTGTTTGAGTATTTTAGGTGTGTACATTCTTCAAGTGGAAGTTGTTGTGAAGGATTTCATTAGATTTAAGAGTGTTTATAGAATATTCTAGATCATGTTCAAGTGTGGTGTGTGTTTTGTGAGTCATCTTTTGATTAAAGGAAGCATGTACTTAAAATTTTAATGGTGTTTACACGGGTAACAATCAACTTGGTGTTTACACCAATTGCGATGGATAATTATTGTTTATAGAAGCATGTGGTTGAGTGGTATTGTAGTTTTGGGTCCCAAATAAAGAATGGTGTGGTCCACTTTCACTTCTATCTTTCATGGAAGTGTTTTGGCACTGACCTAATTTGAATTTGCATGGTTGATGTGCATAGTCGACCTTGGAGAAGGGTTTCAATGTTGAAGATGGTATAAATAAGAGTTGAGTTGTTGAGGGATGATGAGATGGACAAGAGAGATGTGACTGATGTGAATTTCAGAGTATTAGAGTGAAAATTTGAGAAGTGTAGTGCAAGCTTTCATGTGTTAGATTATTGGATGTAGTGAGCAGAAGGTGTCTACAATTCTTTAGTCATGCTACGAAGGTGTTGATAATATTGTGGTGGATTTCTTTGTTGCATTGAGATGGATTTTTGTGTAACATTCTTCTCTATCTTCTTTTCTATTATGGTAACGAGCTTTTTTTTCTTTGGGAAATGAGCCCTATTGTATTTGGCATTGAAATTACTTTATATTGTGAGATAATCCTCACTGTGTTTTTTCCCATCCTGGGTTTTCCATGTAAATCTAGTGTTCTTTTGTGCATGGTGTTGATTTGTTTTAGTTTTTTTATTTTCTTTTCATGCTAAATCATCATAATAGATTTAAGGGTTTATTGAATGGATCTGAATTTGAATGTGTAAAAGGGTTTTGAAGTTTTAAGGTACAATTAATTCACCCCCCCTCTTAGTTGTCATGTGCATCAATAGTCCTTAAGTATGTTAAATTATTTCAAGTGTATCGATAGAACAAAAATGAGCACACCTTTCTTGTTAGTTTATTGTATCTCTTACTCATTCGCAATCAAACATAGGAAAGCATCTTGATAGACTTCATTACTAATTTTCCAAAACTGTAAGGGATTGTATCTATGTTGTTGACAAACTGACTAAATTTGCACACTTCTTTGTTATTTATGTGGTGTTTATAGCAGCTCATGTGATTGATTTGTTCTTCTTAGAAGTGTTCAAGTTGCATGGTATGCCAAAAAACATTGTGACTAATACAAACAATTTCCTAAGTCTATTTTGGCAAGAGTTATTCAGATTGAGTGGGACTGAACCCACTCCTAGCACTAGTTATCAACCACATATTGATGGTAAAATAAAGATTGTTAACAAGTGGGTGGAAGGTTACCTCAGAAATTATATTTTAGGGCAACAAAAATCTTGGGTAAGATGGCTTCATTTGGGTGAGTATTGTTATAATTTCCTTATGACATGTCTATTAATACTTCTTCATTTATGGAATTACATGGATATGAAGCTCCTAGCTTTGTTGATCTTGTGTTTAGTGATAGTAGAGTTCCCCAAGATAAGGATTTGTTGTAGTAGATTCAAGACATCATGAAATACTTGAAATACAACCTCCAACATGTTCAAAATAAATAAAATTTGTATGCAAATCAACATCGTATTGAGTGTGCATTTGAAGTGGGAGATATAGTCTACTTGAGTTTGCATCCTTGTAGGAAACATACTCTCAAGAAGAGTGGATCAGAGTAGTTGAAGCCATGTTTGTATGGCCCATTTAGGATCTTCATAAGGATTAGAGAAGTGTCTTATGAGTTAGAGCTACTTGAGAGTAGCAAGGTTTATAATGTCTTCCATGTATCACACATCGAAAAGGCACTTAGACATAATGTAATTTCCTCTTCAAATTTCCCCCCTTTGGATGAAGAAGGGAAACTTATTCTACTTCTTGAAGCAATGATTGAATATTGTGAATGAACCATGAGAAATAAGAGTATTATAATTTTTTTTATAGTATGTATTCAACAAATTCTATTTTCAAGAAAGTATTTTTTGAAGATAGAATTTGATAGATGCATATTAAATTAAAAAAGTAAGATGAATTTATAATTTATGTGTGTTTGTATGTGTATATGTGTATATGTGTATATGTATATGTATATATGTGTGTGTATGTGTGTATGTATATACATGCATACATACATAATATTTGTTTATTTATATATATACAGGTATGTATGTATATGTATATGTATGTGTATATAAGTATAGGTGTGTGTATCTGTATGTATGTGTGTGCATATATGTATATGTGTGTATATATGTATATGTGTGTGTATATATGTATGTATGTGTGTATATATATGTGTGTGTGTGTATATAAGTTATGAAGTTCTTTTTTAATTTAAAATGTGCATTCTCTTTCTCAAAATAGTGTTTTAATTTATGCCCCTATTATTAAACATACATAGCATTCAACCATTTCATATAGATAGTATATTGTAATTTATTTCATGAATGGAAGTATAAATATATTGTGTCCAGTGATATAAACCATCCATATAATTCGAAAAACCAATACATGAGGTTCCAAACTTAAGGACCTTGCAATTTTTGAATTGTTTTCATATATTTTATATAATTTTGAGCCCTATGAGTTTTACCAAGTAAAGTGACTTGCTAACATATCAATTAAATGTGATTTAGTTTACACTACAAAAATTGAGAAATTGTTGATGGTAAATGTTATTGTAAATCTAGGAAACCATTGGCTCTGAGGTCACAAATAACACTTATTTTCTCCAGCGAGTTTTGGATGAGATTTGAAACTAAGTCATTGTAATGAAAATTGCTCTACATCAACACTCGATACTAGGCTCCTATAAGTGCATTCTTGTTTAGTTACATGTTTTTTACATTAAGGTTAAAATATACCAATATTTACATGTTAGCTTTGGCTTCTACTCTGCATGTATCATCATGCTAAAATGCATAGAATATGTTTTGTCATAATCTATTATACATGTAAGATTGGGTTAGATCATTCCTAGCCTAGATAAAGTTACAACCAACACCTCTAAGCTACAAACCATATCTCAACAAGAGAAAACAAACAAAACATGAGTAAAATGAAAGCATCAAAACAAAATACGCCCCATGCTTGCACTTGAATCACTTCTCTTGCTCTCCTATTTATCCTTTTGCAATATTTTCCCTCACATATGTTGTTTCACTTGCACAAATACCTGCAAATTGTAAGTAGAAAGTTGGAGACAAAATGGTTGTCAAGACAAAAACGGGAGAGGAAGGCTACTTTTATAGACAACCATTCAAACAAAAGGACAAGATTAATCTTCTAGAAAGATTCCAAGATCGATGATGGAGGATTGATGCACCAAGAATATGCTATTCATGGAAGGGTTATGACAGTTATGACGCCAACAGCTATGACGTCCGACACTTTGACAAAAATAAAGTTCATGACAGAGATTAATGAGTAAGGCATCTTTGACCAAAAGGGAGGCATAAATAATTTATTCAAATTATTTATTCGAAAAAGGGAAAATGGAGGAAATGGACAAGTGGAGGATAATAATTCATTATTTGAGGAAAATGAAAAATGAGCATTTAATTAAATCAATTTAATTAAATGGAGAGAGGTGGAAATTAGATACCAAATAATTGAATTAATTATTTAATGGGGAGAGGAATGACACATAATTAAATAATCTTGAAAATTATTTAATTATAGAAGAATGAAAAGGTCAACGCATAGACAAATACTAATACATTTTATTATCGAACTATAGATGACGGATAAAAAGATAAATAATTAAATAAATAATGATTTATTTAATTATTGAACAAAGGGAGTGTTAGCGACGCAATTAATTTATTTTAATTGATCAAGATAGAATAAAGATTAGAAAGTGAATTAATTAAATAATTAAAAATTATTTAATTAATAGAGGAATGCAATCATGGATAATCAAATAATTAAAATTATTTAATTATCTATGGACAAGGACCAAGAAAAAATGACCCTCGCAGACTTAGGACATTTTTTAGTGTCTACAATACAAGAAAAATACAATGTTGTAATGAGAGATGTTGTGCATGTAGTTACATTGTGAACATATTATTTCATTCCATATGCCTTGAGTGTTGGTGTTATTTTATGAAGTGATCATTTGAATTGTTTGTAGCTAAGTAAATTTTGTTCATATTTTTTGTTTGCTTGTTTTTTTCATTGGCAGATGCTAGAAATTTTGACTAATCTATCTCATCTAATCTAGAATCCTTCAATGGGCTTCACTTTTTTTTTTATCAACTTTGGATACCTTGACTTAAAATAAATTCAATACTACCTTTATTGATAAAACTTGGAAGAATTGTTGCTTAAGGGCGTCTAGGTATATTGACACCTTTTGAAGATTAGGCCCAATGGTACTCACATTATCTTACAAAACTTGCAAGGATAATTAAATCTAACCTTGGGCCTTATCATTAGTCATTTGAACAAGGGAATTAAGAATTAATCCAAGAAGATCAAATTCTTGAGGAGTCTTAGGACAACTTGAGTATCATCTAAGCAAAGTTTTGAAAGCAACTTTGTGTTTAGAGGTGATTTTTTGGGCAATGAAATTATCATTTTGGTGCTCCACAATGAACTAACATATATCATCTAGGGTTATGAGCTTTGTTAAGACCAACTCAATGGATATAATTTACTCTCGATGATTGCTTGATGTAGGAGCTAGTAAGAATTTGTTGACTTAATCTAATGAAGCATTGATCACAATTGAGATTTATTGTTGGTCATTAACAAAGTAAATTTCAAATTGTGATTCAATGATGCAAAATTAAATTAAAGATTCTCATCAAAATGTTGACTTTCTTGGTGACAAATATTCCTTGTGAACTCCTTTTTATAGTGGTAGCATTGGTCTTCTTCATTATTTAAGCAAGTTGCTTGCCATAAAATATAAGAAAGTAGTTCTTAATATAGATTCCTCCCACCCTTTATCCATCATGTCGGTGTTCCATGGGGCTAAGCTCCAATTGATTGAGTCAATGCCATAATATCCTCATGATCATGATCATGATGATGTATAGTATTAAGATAAAAATGACATTATTTTACTCTATGACCAATATAAATTTCAATTAATATGATGCTACAAAAAAGATCCACCATCTATAATTTGGAAGAACAAAGATTTTGATTGCAATCACACTATTCAAATCCAATACAAGTGGCATGACATTGTCTTGATGATGGGATATTGTCTTGAGAAAAACGTACCTTTGCTACCTACATAAGAGTCACACTTGATGCTTATCTACTTATAGAAAATTGATTGGTTCTAAGATTATCTATTAAGAGATGTTATAACAATGGGGAAAAGAAATCACCTTCCATATTAGTAGTTAGGCATTGAGATTGATTCAACGATGATAAAATAGAGTAAATAGTATAATTGGATGTTGACATAGACAACGTAGTCAATATGTTGAGCCTACAAGTTTTAGTGATAAATATGCAAGTGGGATGTCCTAGCTGTCCAATTATAATTTTTTTTATGATAATGGAATAATGTAAGTTGGTGCCTTTAAATACAAACCCTAGACACATTTTTTTTGCATACACATCAATTGTTTATGGTGATGTGTCAACTTTTGAATGTAGACATTTTGAATACTTTTAACAAGGGACAAAAACACATTATTTAGTCCAAGGCCAACAATGGTTTGAGAAACATAAAAAACATTCTAAGAAAAATCATGTCACATAATAGAGTGTTAGATTAGGTTATTAGGTCAACAAGTGTACCAAAAGAGTCAAAAAGTTGCTAGAATACTATCATAAAATAGCATAAAATGAGTGAAAAATATAGATATACAACTTTTTCAAATACACTACTAAAATAACATATTTTATTACATATTTAAATTAGTAAACTAAAATATGAAATATATTAATATTGACAAAGATTATGCAAACTTGAGGAAGAGGAACCTAATGCTTAGAAGAGGGAAATTTTTCCTTGGGCATTTAAAAAAAGATGGAGTTACATTAAAAAATTAATTTTATCTAAATTATGATTAAAAGCATTAATAGATAGAATTCTTTAGAAGTCCATTGGTTAGTTTAATAATTTTATAATGGATTAATTGTATGATAAACAACCTATATAATAAAATATTAAAATGTAATTTTAGCATCATAATGTTATTACACTGGTATATATTATATTTTATTAATATAGTTAATATTATAATGGAACAATATCAATTTTTTTCTTTTTTTTTAATGAGGATCTCCCCTTCTGTTATGGGAGATGCTTTTCTATAGGTCATTTGGTTGCAAACTATCAATAATCTCATTGTGGTTCTACTACTTGGTGGAAAGATTCTCTTCTTGAGCACCTTACTGTGGGGGATGATTCTAGGGAAGAGTCTAGGGATGATGTTATGGCCTCTAAAGTTGTGGCTTCTTTTGTTGTTGGCTCTCAACTGCTTTCTATTGGTGCGGTTGCTGCTCTTGGGTCTTCTGCAGCTATTGTTGGCATTGTTGGTTCTTCTACAGCTTTTGGTTCTTCAACTACTAGTTTTATTGTTGGTGGAGGTGGTTTTGCTACTATTGGTTCATCTAAAATTGATATTAATGGTTTGTCCATACTTTTTGTAGCTGGTGTGGATGTTGTTGTTGCGGGTGATTTTGTTGTTGTTGTTGTTATTGCTAGTTTGGTTGTAGCTCTTGTTGTTGCAGTTCGTTGTGGGAGTGATACTCCTATTGCTCTTCCTTCTTTCCCTTGCTCTGATCTTTCGGAGGATGATCTTTCTTGGATGGTTGTTCAAAGGAGGAAGAGAGGTCTTCCTAAGCATATTCAGTCCTCTTGGTCCCTTGCAAAATCTGTTTGTGGTGGTCGGAAGGCCACGAGGGTGGTCTATTTCCACTGTTGCTTGTTGTTTGGTTGCTAAGCTCCTTTGTTTATCTTTGAGAGCAGTTGTTTATATCTTCTATGTTTTTTGGTTTGTTGTTGTTGTTTGTCTAGTGTTGTATCTTTAGTGCAACATCTTGTAAAGTGTTTTAGGTCCCTTCAAAACCTATTTTTTCCCTTTAATCAAAACAATATCAATTTTTTTTGGTTGATGCAGAGTAAGAACTCAAAACAATAGTCTTGACACTTTCCAATCAGAGTTTCAAAGCAAACAAGGCACAAGTGCTTCTTTGGTCATTTTCAACAATGTGTTCCTCAAACCTAACACATGGGACAACACGCTAACATCACTCAACCCTTAAGGGTAGCATGGGATAAGGGAAAACATGGTGTGTTCAAACTTGTTTCAACATTCTCCAAGGGTTCCCAAACATATATAGCCCCAAACAAGTGATCAATGCAAAGATTTGTGCAAACTAGGCATTGTTGCCCCTAGGTGTCACAAGGCAATGACTTCAAACAAAAGGCCTAACAACGAAGGATCATGCTTCCCAATTGACTCCTTAGCGTTTATAGACCTTCAACAACATGGAACAATGTTTATCAAACCCAAAATTTAAGAGACAATGCAGAGAATTTACCAAGCAACCATACAATAGGTTTTATGACTATCCCAATGAGACTGCAAATCAGAATTTTTTGTCAAATAGATATCCTTTACACATGCATCAAATGATCCCAAAACTTGCAGGGATATAGACGATGCCAAGGTAGAATTTTGCACCAATTTATAGCATTTTCCCATGGTGGAAACTTGAGTTATGGCATTATTTCAAAGGTTAGAAACCCTAGGCAAGGTTTGGGACTATTTTCACCAAAATGATAATTTTGCAAATCATAACATAAATTGACCAAACCAATTTCAAATGAAACGTATCTTATTCTGCCATCTTCTCCATGAAGTTTCCCATCTGTACAAGCAAGTACAAATCCATACAAAATGAAGAAATAGGTTTGCAACATTAGAAATGCATAGAAAAATCAATGTCTCCAACCCCCCATTCGAGTTTTGAGGGTGTTTTTATACATTTCTCATCCAAACCAACTATTGGCAACCACCTTTTGATCAATTTACTAACAAAACACGAATTTGACACTTTTTGCAAAAGTTGTTAGACAACTTTTTGAGCAACCTCGACAACTTTTACAATTTTTTAACCAATGACCCTATAACACTTCAAAATGGACCCACATGATCCCAAATGGTCATAAATGACCTTATTAGACTCCAAAACACTCAAACAACATAAAAAACAAAAATGACAAAAAGGTATACTTATGAGGGTTCTAATGCCCCTACACCAGTGGTATAAGTAGATATTATATTAATAATGATAATACACAATTATTCATTCATTTTTAGTATCTAATACATGTTTCATCTTTCAATATAAGCAACATAAATTAATTAAATTGGTGGAAGATTATATTTGATGTCTACATGTTAGCTATTTAATATCAATTTTTGGTTCAAAGGCACTCGTTAATTATCTACTATCAATCAAGGGTTCAATTACAAGGTATGCCATTGTAGCCCCTCCTCTATCTCACTAGATTTTAACCACCTAGAGAAGGACAATGGGGGGTGGGGGCATGCTTAAAATAATCAACCCCCCACTAGCAACTTGGACTCAACAAAAGTTGATTCATCTACCAACCAAGCCCAATTGATTGTTTAATATTATTAATTAATAGTAAAATTTATGATTTTAAAATAAATTGACACAAATTCATCAATTATCACACAAGTGGATTGTTTGATTATAACTTCAACTTCCAATAATCAATTTTAATTTTATTAATTTTAAGAATTCTATCAACTTCCTTGTTTGGTTCTTGTGTCCCACTTGGAATCCCTTGAAACTTTATTCCAAGGTACTTTTCAATCCTTGTATTATTTGTTCTCAGCTTGATAAAGGATCACAAAAAGATTCAATATACCAATAAACAAGACAACTTTTCAAAAAACTCTTCTACAATTAATTCATACAATCTCAGGAGCCATGATAGGCTCCACCTTTAATTGTCAAAACCTTTAAAACATAAATATTGGAATGCAATTCCTAAATGAACTTGTCTCTTATATTACCCTAAGTGTACTAACACATATACCAATGATTATAGTTATGCTAAGGGGTGAGTAACATGTTACCAAAATGTATTAAAACTTCATTTATGTAAAGAGAGGGAAGATCAATTCAAATCCTTAACAAATTAGGGTATACTACTATCCAAACTAGCAACTAATATTGTTGCTGCTACTACCACTCAAATTAATATTGTTCCCACTACTACTACTACTAACACACACTAGTGGATATATTTATGCCAAGGGATGAATAGTGAGTTATGAAGAGGTATTAAAACATCCTCTATGTAAAAAGATGGAAAAACCCATTCATAGCAATAGGCTCTAGTACTCACACTACCAACATTCTTCCCATAACTACTATCCAGTCTATCAATTAACATTGTTCCTATTTGCAATAAATGCATAAACAACTAAAACCATGTGGTAGTTTCTTATAGAGCTAAAAACATTACTAATACCCAAATCTTCCTCTTCTTCATTCAACTATGCTTAGAATTTCACTCACAGTATACTTGATCCTCAACTAGCTAAATATGAATGTCTATCCTAACATTTTCAAATTATGTTCAGTTTGTGTTATGAAAAATGGGGATGACCATAGACTATAGGTTAAGGCCTAGCAATGTAAAAAAAAAAAAAATCTCACTATTTCTTATTTTTAACACCACAGTGTCATTCAAATAAGCTTTCCTTCTTTTATAAGGGCAGGCTTTTAGGAATTACATTTCTATTTGCTTTCTTCTATATAAATATAAAGAACATCCTTTGGAATTTTGGACAATTCTCTTTGTTTATCTTCTTGTTTTACAATAATTATTAGAAATTTGCTTTCTTCTATATAAATATAAAGAACATCCTTTGGAATTTTGGACAATTCTCTTTGTTTATCTTCTTGTTTTACAATAATTATTTTTTGAAAGATAGAGCAGAAGGATTGTGTCTCCATATCTATAACTCTTTCCTTCCTTTATAAGAGCAAGCTTCTCGGAATTTAATTTTAATTTAATTTTTTTCTATATAAATATAAAAAGCTTCTTCTAAATTTTGGGTAATTCTCTTTTTATGCCCTCTTATTTTATAATAGTTACAATCTTTTTAAGGATAGAACAGAAGGATTATGTGACTCATAAAATAGGCAATAATAAAATTAAGCCTCCATATTTGTATCTCTCTCCTTCCTTTATAAGGGCAGGCTTCTGTGAATCGCATCTTTCTTTAATTTTCTTATATATAAATATAAAAAACTTCCTCTCAAATCTTGACTCATTTTTTTTTTAAAGATAAGAGTAGAAGAATTATGTATCTCGTAAATAGGTAATAGTCAGACTATGCTTCCATATCTGACTCAATTACCAAGATTAATTGTGTTATAATCACAATTGTAAGATTTTGTAAACATGCTTTAAAGTCTAGGATCGTGTGAATTTTTAACAAGAGAAGTCATTTTTTATGCTCTCATAAACTGTCATCCCAAAAATGGAATAAAAAAATCACAATGTTAAGGCTCCACTCACATCTGCAATAACTACATAGAACAGTATTTTTTTTTAATATGATGGAAAAGATATTTTTTGCCACAAATATTTATATGCAATACAGGATTCACTTGAATAAAAACCTGGTTTGAGACGTGAGTCTCTAAAAAAAAAAGTGTTCCCATAAATGGAATTTTATTGTGACCAAAAAAAAAAACCACCCACATACAAAACCCATAAGTACATAAAAATACATTCATTTACTTCAATTACACAAACAAAAATATATTTTTTTACAAGGAGTTGGTGGAACCTACAAACACACCTATATAACCATCAGGACCAACACCCACAAACAAAAGATACAATGCATCATATGGTAACGTAAAGGATTTCCCTTTTCAATGCACAATTTTATTATATTAAAAAAAAATGCCCCAAAATCTTAGCGACTCATTTACATGTAAACAAGATTATGAAAACATGCTCATAAGGAAAAAAAACATATATAATTAATAATAAGGAATGAAAAATGTACCTAACCACAAAACAATACACCTGCCCCGACTAGTAAGACTTTACAGAATCCATTTCTAGCGTAAATTTTATAATTAGATGTCAGTTTTGACCAACAACATTTCAGCACTACGTACGCATGGATCCTAAAGATACTCCTCTTCACGTCCAGAAAATGGATAGCGTTTTTTCAGATTACAGATGTAGTTCGACAAAAATCTTTCACAGAAAATATTATCTGAACACCATGAACGAATAGGTACTTCTTTTGCCTGCTATTAACTTGGTCTGATGACAACTTATGTAAAACAAAGTTTGTCAAAATACATAAATCATTCCAACTCAGATTAATCATACAACCAGCAAAATTGTACCAGGTGCTATATCGAAGCAACTTCATTTATGATTTTTGTGAAGATAATATTTTTCTCTCAAACTCAGCTATCTCTTGGGTGCAGAAAAATTGCACTAGGTGCTCTGTTAAAAAGGCTCATTCACATTTGCATAACTTGCAATCCCTAACAGACTACTGATACATTCAATTATAAAACCATGCAAAGTATGACCCATGATACCAGTATATCCATATTAGGCTGCACAATTAGGGTATTTGCTTACTATATTTGACCAAATCATGTGATTGCATTCATGAGCACTATTCTCTCTTAAGTCACTAGGCAATTGTGCATGGTGAACGACAACATTAGAGTGATAATCTATTGTATATGATACCTCAATCCCCTCCAAAATCAAGTGATACAGAACATTATCTTGTGCACTACTTTTTGAGCTCTCTTTTCCATTTGCTGCCATGAATGTGAATGTAGCAGATGCATCAACCTCATCCCTGCAGATGTTTTGTGACATGAATAATTGGTTTCCACTGTGACCATTTGAATCCACATCTGAGTAATCAGAAATTGCTCTGTGGGGCCGTATCCGTTGATTTAAAGATCGTATATCCCGAGATAGTATTTCCTCTATCAAAACTTGAAATTCATATGGAGAAGAGTATAGGGAATGACTTTCCTGTAGAAAGGATTGAGCTTGTTTAGTATTTTTGGTTAGATAAAGCAAGAGAATGGCCTTTCTTTTTCATTGATCTACATATATTTCCAACAATTTAAGATTTTTAGACAGAATTATGTACAATATATCTAAAATGCTTTATTTGTCAAATGTGAATGGTCTTTACCCTTGTCTTCCAGAGACTTGCCAGACTAGTTGAGAAGTTGGGGGAAAAGTTAACAGATGCCACAGCTAAAGGATCCTCCACACCCTCTGACTGCAGTCAAGAGATAAATGAGTAAATGTGAAGTAATATGAATAGGTCAATTCTAAATTCAAAGAAATGTGACATGTTCAGGTAAGGGAATAAGAAATGCCAAGAGGCTGATCTATCAACCATGAGAAAACGCAACTTGAGGCCATTGTTCCATACTATTTACTTTTATGCCTTAAACATGATGATTTTAATATGTCAAAATCGGAGTTGCCAGATACTTCTCCCAACTGGATACACATCCAAGTATTGGATACTTGACACAGATACAATACTCTCAGAGCCAGCACGAATAGCATATATAGACATATCCATAAATGAGCCTATATTTGGGCCATACCCAATGCTGCTTAGGGCCATACCCATTGCTCCCTGGTGCTGTTTCCAGTTTAGGATTTATGAAAAACATTCAAAATGTGCATATATATATAGTACACACATGCATATGCATGCACACACACATATCGTTGAAGGAACAAACATACTACAAAAAATAAATATTGTGAACTAAAATATCAGAACCAATATATATACAAATAACATTTTAAAAGTTATGTTCTATACCCTTGGGCATATAAATCATTGATTCAAAACTCACCAAATACCCATAAAACTTGCAAGAATTGATGATTAACAACTCGCACATTTACTCACAGAAGTGTTTGGACTGTGATGCAGACTCACAGCTAGTACTTAGCAAATCTACCACACAGACTTGCCAAAAATGGCATTCTTGTACCTATACATGCGGACAGTCCAAAAACACTAAATATATGGAAATTCGGCCCTTTTAAGCCCATCCAACCCTCCAACATTCTTCACATCATATTTGCAACATTGTTTGAGCATTTGAATGAGTTTAAAGGCAATTCAAGGGGGAAAATTCTGCAATTTTAGGGATTCCAAGTTAGTTCTTTCTCTTGTTTTCCAAGAATTCCTAAATTGTGATTTCATTCCTAAATGTTAAGTTTATGTGTTCAAGAATGTTTCCAAACCATTCAACACATTTTTCATGTCATTTAACACTGAGCTGAACTTATTTGATTTTTTTAGTGTTTATCTGAGTTTCTAAGATGCGGACAAAGGGATGCAGAGACAGGTTTCTCGGGATGGCAAAAAAACTCCAAATTTTGGGGATGGTGGAGGGACAGCTATATATATAGGTATATAATAGTATATATAAATTTTAACTTGTTATATATACTAATATATACCATAACTTACACAAAATATACTAAATTAAATACAGGTACCAAAATTGAGAACGCAACACAACAATTGATCATGATTCAAGTCAATAAGTGAACTATACCAAGGCCCATCTGTCAAATCATACAGCAAAATGACAAAATGTAATAATTGTATATCAATTGTCAGTCACTGAATCCATTACAAATTGAAATATTCAAATAAGTAATATGCTGAAAGTTCAAAGTACCAACTAGAGTCTATATCTTCAAGTGACAAGCATCAAAATAACAAAAATAAATTCACAAAAAAAATATCCACAGCTGTTTTCATTTGAGCAACAAGCTCAAAAATCAAAGTCATCATCACCTTCAATTGCATAACTAAGAAACTCCTCCTCTCAGAGCTATCAGAAGGAAGTGGAACTGTATCATCCAATCCCATCGGCACATTGTGGTCCTCATCAAGTTACCATGGCTCCTTAGGCTCTACATCCCACCATTGCGTTGGATTCTGCCAATGCTTAAGTATCTTGCAATCAATCAAACACGAAGCACTATGCACTGCAACAAACTTTTCTGCTCTCATAGGGCTGAGTCTGTTCTTTAGAGAACAGATAAAGTTATATGTGCATCAGTTCCTCTCAGCAATAGAGGAACTAGAAATCTATAAGTGAAGATGAATGGCAAGCGCATGCAACAGTCTTGGAGGACATATATTGTCCACCAACTAACTTGGCCCATGCCAAAGTGTGCTTGTTGGTCCTTGCCAAAGTCTTGCAGCCATCTAGTTCTATAAACTAAATCCACACAACTTGTAATGAACCGGACTAGTATTTTTTTGAATTTTGAACGAACACACAAATGCAAGAGACACCCGTTAGGGTTAGTCCAAACCAAAACCAGCAGTTTGCAAGTAACTCTTTGCCAGGAATGCGCACTCAATCTCAAGATGAGAAAGATGCCGTCATATGGCAAGACGATTGTCAGTAGAACTGGAAAGGAATTACAATACTAAAAGTAAACTCGACACCAAGAATGTGCTTCCCAACCCAAGGTGGGAATGGAGCTACCATATGGCGGAGATACTAAGGAATTACAATGCAACTCAGAATGTAAATAGGAGGCAAGCCAGCCTCTTCCACTTTTCAGCGGGCAGTACAATAAAGTAAGAGAAAGATAGAGAGGAGAATTGTTGATAGTACTACTAATCAGCTTACAATATGTTAGAAAGCTCACCAGAGCCTAATAATCCAAGTTTCGTCAATGCTGCAACAATTTATAAGACTTCCTCAATGCTTATCAAACCTCTTTGGACTCAAACTCCTCACAAATCTGTATTTATCTATGACTGATATAACAGACCAGCAACTGAAATGAAGCAATCAGCAACCCTAGAACCCACCAAAATATTCACAACTCACTCAATACTTGTCAGAATGACATGAGACTTGATGCAAACGAAAGCTAGGATGATGACAATGAGATCTAGACTGAGAAATGACCAACAAAATGCAATATTATTTTTGTGCACACTTCCCAAGACAGCCCATAATGGTACGGCCAAGGAGAAGGGCGATTTTGCTTTTAAAAATCCAAATCTGCATTAAAAAATCTAAAACTTTGCAAGAATGGTCGCCCCACATAGAGAAAAGGATTTATGCAATGCCCAGAACAATAATATTTTTATTTCATGAGATATGAGCAATTCTTACAATCAGCTATAATATTCAGCAACTTCAAAATGAGACTAAAAAGCAAAACTAGAACTCCAAAAATGCAAGATACTCAACTGAAATGCAAGACAAACCTATTACAAACTATCTCTCAACTAGTTGCTATCCTTCAAGCAAGAAGAAGAGCCAAGCTAGGAGGCTTTCATTCCTCGAAGCAATCTTGTTACCATTTCGGCAGCATAACAATATTGAAGTCATAAGATGATGAAATGAAGACCCAAGGCTCCCTTTTATAACTTTGAGAAGACCTCTCTAGATGCTTCCAGAAGGGGCGCCCATTCCTCAAGATGCTTTTAGGCTTTGACTTGACCATTGACCAAGCTTCAAGGTGGGGTCCTTTTTCATAAAGGCAATTTTTCTTTAATTTAAAATTATCTTCTCTCCAAAAGTTGGCGTCCCACCTCCAAGAGCAATATTTGACCTTAGAAATATTAAAACTTTCCCTGATGATGCGTCCACCCATGAGGTCCCCCTTTTCAGAACAACTTAAAGTCATGAAGCTAGGCCAAGGGGTTATAACATTATTTTAATTAAAATACTTATCTCTCCAGAAAAAGCATCAAAAGGCCAAAACAACCATACCAACTGAACTGACTGCAGAGGGAAGCCAACCGAACTGAAGCCAACAGGACCACTGCCAGAAATAGAATTTACTAAAAATAGTAAATTCAGAAAGTTGCTTGAATCAAAGTGCATGCGATACCATTGCGGAGCTTTCTGAAAACCCAGAAAAAATCCGCAATCCAAAATCACAAACTCCGAGATGTAGCCGTCATAACCTAGTAAAAATAGTAAGCCCAGAAAGGTTGTCTGACACAATTGCATGTCATACCTCTACGAAGCTCTCTGAAAACCCAAAAGGAATCCAGAATCCAAACAGCCAAACTCTAACATACAAACCCCTGAATCTTCAAAAGAACCCATCAAACAGCCGAAAACCCTAATTCTGCCACTGACTAGCCGACAGCACACCGGAAATAGGCCATCAATCACTGAAAAGTGTAGTGCTAAAAATGGGGACATTACAGTCCGCCCTTCCCAAAATTGCTTGTCCTCAAGCAATACTACCACAACTTTAGAAAAATTAAGACTGATCCATACCAAAACAAGTATGATCACAGGTTCCCATGTCCGTCTCTGGAAGGACCCACCATGTCGATGCTGCACCACTCTGATCACATCAGTGAAAACATCATACCAATGCTACACTAACCTCCATGTAACTCCAAAATGTTACCGTCCTTGACACTCAAATTGAAAAATCTTAAAGGATTGAGATCAATATCATGCAACATCTCATGTCCAAAATGTTCTGAGTCAAAAATATCAACCATACCACTGTCTATCACAATCCTAGGCAATAGGAAAGATAGTCTACTCAACTCAAAATCGAACCCCTCTGCATATCTCCATAAGGTAACGAACAAAGCCATGACTGCAAATGAGACATCTTCAAATCTTCTCGCGAGGAAAGCAATCCTTCGCAAGAGCTCAACAATCTCATACTCATAACTCCACATGGAGCTACGATGCCTCATTTGAATTATACTAATACCACCATGAAGACTACAGAAAACTCTCATAGTCCCAACCTCATGAGTCTCAGAATGATGAATCAAAGCATGGGGAAGCTCGCTCTCCTGAACCAATAAAGAAAGTAAACTATCAAAGTTAACATCACAAACCTCCATAAGGTGAACTTGGAGAGTAGGAAAGGTGTGAGGAAACAAATAATCGTTGTTGTTCAAGGCTGGAATCAACATCATACAATCCGATTCTAGAGCTCTACACAAGGAAAAACAACAACACCAATGAAATTCCCAAGTGTGAGCGTGGGCGATGGGCATTGAGTTGCAAGATAACACCACCAAAGTGGCCAGAAAATACACTAGAGCAACCTCCAGCTAAAAACTACAACCTCTTTGACAAGAAGTGATGAACCCACTTTCTTGAATGAAAGTAACTCCACATGTAAGGTGGCCGGTCTGCCTCAAACCAGCAAACTTGTGTCTCAAGATCTGCCTTTGTCTTAACCGATAATCACTCCCAAGAGCAACCATCCATTCATCTCTCCAACCCAAACTCAAAGTTTCTCTCCCATCTATTGGTTGATGAACAAATGGGCCATCAAAAGGCTGGTAAAAAAGAGGACAACACCCAAAGGTCTGAAAATTTGATCACTAACCCACCAAAAATACTTCTTTCCATAAGCCATAAACTCCATCAACCCATGTTGAGAATCCCAAGCATGGATACCCAACTAAAAATGATTTTCAACACAATGCAAAGAAATCTCAAAGCATCCCCAAGTGCCAATAATAACCACGTGCACACTCAAAGAAATGATAGCTTCACTCAAGAACCACTTAAACTAATCCATTAAAGCGTTCACATCTGTGGAACATGAAACAAATGTTGTCTTCAATCCCAACTCCAAAAACGGACTAGTTTGAGCCCAAACATCATTCCACCCAAGGGATGGATTGTCAAGAGTGCAAACACCGAGTTTAGGTTTGCTCTTCCCCCATTCCTCATGAGTAGTAGGTCTTAAACCTTCACTCCTTACTGCTGTGATGAAGTTACCAGCAACTATCAAGACTTGTCTCTTCGACACCTTGATGACATAGATGTTGAAATTACCTTGCTTCGACACTTCCCATGTGGACTCTTCACCCTCAAAACCACTTATGCATTCATTACTCATCAACGAACGTGGCATATCCTCATGGAGTGATATCAAAGCATCCAAGCACTGGAAACCATACTCAGTCTCATTCTTCGTTTCATCCTCCATCTCATAGAGAGGATTATCATAACTTTCCTCATCACCCTCTTCAAAGAGTGGATTGTCAAAAACTTGAAAGTCATTCCTTTTATCTAGCTGCTCCAGATCTGCACATGCAACTTCTGATTTCCTTGTGAAGCTTCCTAGATCGAACTCCTCTTGAAGACTATCAAGCTCTCCAATCACTTGCTTGATTTCTTCAACTCTTTGTGCACCCTCTTGCTCCTTGAAAAGTTTGAAGTCAGCAAACTGGTCTTCAACCTCCGTTAGAGCCAACTGAGTTTCTTTCAACATGTCCTTTGTTGATTCGAGCTCCAGAGTGAGCTCATCAATCATACTCTCCTTTTCTTGTAAAGCACAAATGTTCTTCTTTGCAACTTCAATGGCATGATCTCGATCTTCAATCAAGTGCATGTACTCGGACTTCAAGGTCTCCAAAGAATCTCTGATAAGTTGCAAATTGGAAAGAGCAACTTCATCTTTTACTCCTCTTAGTCTCTCTTCCAGCCGAGCCTTCCAGTAGAGCTCTTCAATCAAACTGTGAGTGCGATCAAATTGGGATAGAGCGCGCACTTCCTCTTCAAAGGACTCTTTGACTTGATCTTCCCTTTCAAAAATATGCAAAAATGGTGAACTGTTGATAGGCTGCAACTGAAAATCAAAACTTCCTTTCATGCCTTTGCTGCCCTCAAAGCCACTCCAACATTCTTGTCTTTCACCACCAACTTGTTGAGAATGCTCATTGTCATAAAAAGCATCATACTCCACAAATTCTTCAACCCTAAATTTGCAATCAGCTTCATGCATTGAAAAATCAGATTTGTGTTTAGTAACACCTTCAAACTCTACATCTTCAAGAGCCATATGGTCTTCTAGCTTTTTTTCTTCATTACCGTCTCCTTGATCAAACATTATGGCAGCATCCAACTTGATCAAAGAATCATATTTGTCCGCTGTTCGGAAAGTTTTTGTAACCACATATTCCTCTTTAGTGGCTGCAACCACTTCAAAGAGATCATTATGGAGCTTTGTTAAGCAATCTTCTTCTTCAAAGGCAGCTTCTCCCCCAAGGGCCACCTCATAATTTGTAATGCAATCCGGTTCTTGCTCTTCATCAGGATCAAAGGGAAACTTATCCCATATAGGTTCTTTAACATAACTTGATGCCAACACACCCGGATCCCAAATGCCAAGGGGTTGACTGAGATGATCAACCGGAAAAAGATTTTCATGCTCCACTAAAGGTATTGACTCATAGAATAAGTCAACTCCTGAATCTCTTAAGCTGACTTCAAAAAAATTTCTTTCCAATGGTTCGGTTTGCTGGTCAAACCCAAGTCCAACAATGTCACCACTGAAATGGAGTGAAGAACCTTCTATACTTGCTGTTTTGGAAACTTCACCATCCTTATCTTCTTCGGAACCTACATGAGAAAGTATGTCGCCAATTTCTTCATGTGGAACTTCTGGGGAAGTTGAGACAACAACGAGAGTAAAATCTTTCATCATCAAATCTTCAACATTACCATGCATGAACCTATTGGATTCATCTTCAAGTCCACTAATATTTTCGTCATCGTGCTCTTCGTCAACAAACTCATCCCACTCAACCGTTCTGCCAACACCTTCTGTGAAGTCATTCGTCTCAAGACCTTCATTGGATGAATCCAAATTAGAATTCAAGACTATTGCCACGCTTTCTTCTCCGAACTGGTCATCACTTGCTATCTCATGCAAGTCCAAGGAAGAATTATGGGGTTCTCTCATACACTCATCAACTGTCAAAGTTTTACAACTTGCTTATTTGTGGGCTGCAAATCACAAATAGGTACTTCATCTTCTTCCTTCTTTGATCCTTCAACCAAAGCTTGTTCTGCTTCCCTTTTTATCATTTTCCTGATGTGGTCCACCATCTCCGACCTTTCAGGCTTCAGTAACGCCACACAATTCAAATAGGAATCAAATGAAACATTGTTCCTATAATCATCTGGCATGTTTTGATATTGCTCACGGAGTATGGAAGCCTCATGTTCACACTATCTTTTGTACTGTTTGGCATACACAATGAAATCTCTTGTGGCCAAACTAACCCTTCCTTCCTCAAATGCCATAGTCAAATCTGACTTCTCCTAGTTCCTGGACCTTAGAAAACGCAACATCTTCAGAGCTTCTAAAAATTGAATTGAACTCTATCTTGACCTCTGGTGTAGAAATTGATCTCTCTGTCATTCAACTGTCAACTAAACCTTAATGGGCACAGGATGGCAGGATGCATGGCTCTGATACCACTGTAATGAACCGGACTAATATTTTTTTTCAGTTTTGACCGAACACACAAATGCAAGAGACACCTGTTAGGGTTAGTCCAAACCAAAACCAGCAGTTTGCAAGTAACTCTTTGCCAAGAATGCACACTCAATCTCAAGATGAGAAAGATGCTGTCATATGGCAAGAGGATCGTCAGTACAACTGGAAAGGAATTACAATACTGAAAGTAAACTCGACGCCAAGAATGTGCTTCCCAACCCAAGGTGGGAATGGAGCTACCAATGGCGGAGATACTAAGGAATTACAATGCAACTCAGAATGTAAATAGGAGGCAAGCCAGCCTCTTCCACATTTCAACGGGCAGTACAATAAAGTAAGAGAAAGATAGAGAGGAGAATTGCTGATAGTACTACTAGTCAGCTTACAATATGTTAGAATGCTCACCAGAGCCTAGTAATCCAAGTTTCGTCAATGCTGCAACAATTTATAAGACTTCCTCAATGCTTATCAAACCTCTTTGGACTCAAACTCCTCACAAATCTGCATTTATCTATGACTGATATAACAGACCAGCAACTGAAATGAAGCAATCAGCAACCCTAGAACCCACCAAAATACTCACAACTCACTCGATACTTGTCGGAATGACATGAGACTTGATGCAAACGAAAGCTAGGATGATGACAATGAGATCTAGACTGAGAAATGACCAACAAAATGCAATATTATTTTTGTGCACACTTCCCAAGACAGCCCATAATGGTACGGCCAAGGAGAAGGGCGATTTTGCTTTTAAAAATCCAAATCTGCATTAAAAAATCTACAACTTTGCAAGAATGGTCGCCCCACATAGAGAAAAGGATTTATGCAATGCCCAGAACAATAATATTTTTATTTCATGAGATATGAGCAATTCTTACAATGAGCTATGATATTCAGCAACTTCAAAATGAGACTAAAAAGCAAAACTAGAACTCCAAAAATGCAAGATACTCAACTGAAATGCAAGACAAACCTATTACAAACTATCTCTTAACTAGTTGCTATCTTTCAAGCAAGAAGAAGAGCCAAGCTAGGAGGCTTTCATTCCTCGAAGCAATCATGTTACCATTTCGGCAGCATAACAATATTGAAGTCATAAGATGATGAAATGAAGACCCAAGGCTCCCTTTTATAACTTTGAGAAGACCTCTCTAGATGCTTCCAGAAGGGGCGCCCATTCCTCAAGATGCTTTTAGGTTTTGACTTGACCATTGACCAAGCTTCAAGGTGGCGTCCTTTTTCATAAAGGCAATTTTTCTTTAATTTAAAATTATCTTCTCTCCAAAAGTTGGCGTCCCACCTCCAAGAGCAATATTTGACCTTAGAAATATTAAAACTTTCCCTGATGATGTGTCCACCCATGAGGTCCCCCTTTTCAGAACAACTTAAAGTCATGAAGCTAGGCCAAGGGGTTATAACATTATAATATAACATTATTTTAATTAAAATACTTATCTCTCCAAAAAAAGCATCAAAAGGCCAAAACAACCATACCAACTGAACTGACTACAGAGGGAAGCCAACTAACAGACCACCGCTGGGAAATAGAATTTCTACTAAAAATAGTAAATTCGAAAGTGCTCGATCAAAGTGCATGTGATACCATGGGCTTTTTGAAACCCAGAAAAGAATCCAAAATCCCAAACCCGAAGATGTAGTCGCCATAACTTTACTAAAAATAGTAAGTTAAAGGTTGCCCGGACGCAGCTTGCATGTCATACCGGAAGCTCTCAAAACCTCGTAAGGAATCCAAAATCCAAACAACCAAACTCCAACATACAAACCCCTGAATCTTCAAAAGAACCCATCAAACAGCCTCGGAAACCCTAATTCTGCCACGACTAGTCGACAGCACACCGGAATAGGCCATCAATCACCGGAAAGCAGTAGTGCTAAAAATGGGGACATTACACAACTCCAATCAATGAAGCTTCCTCTAGTGTATACATTTTTTGAAAGCCTCCATGAGGCCATTACTCACCTACTCATTAATGGGAAGAATTCTACCAGGTCTTTCCACATACCATTTTGGATTCAAAACATATGCAGCCATGTGTAGGGTGTTCAACTTCTCCCACCTTTTCTAGATGATGGGGTGAATATGCTCATCATACCTTCATTTTGTTAATGTTTTAGGATCAGATTTAACAGAAAGTAGAAAATGCAACAGAAACACATGAAGAAATGAACAATATAACACAGCATATATCTTGGGAAAACCCTCCTTCTCGAGGGAGAAAAACCCAGCCACAAATATGTCTCTTGTATATTGAATCTCAACAAGCATGTCACTTTTACAATAGGCTGATAAGAAGGCCAACACAAAGCACCATAATCTGATGCAAATACAGAAATTGAGTGAAGCAATCTGCTAACAATTATCTCAGCCTTCTACTCAAGTATCAATCTGCTCTTGAGACAAACTCGCACTTAATAATAATCTGCTGTAGATAGCAAACTCTCCTTGAAATAACCACTTAACTTAAGCAAGAATCAATCCCAAAATAGGGAATCGTCACTTGCATGTGCATGCACTAGGAGCATTATAATTGCCTATTTTTAGGAGCAGTTACAAATACATTTCATGCAAAGATTCTCTTGCATGTCTGACCGAAGATTCTATTGCATGTTAGTTACACTTTGTATGTTGACCATTTTGAATAAGACAATTTATGTGGGTCAGCCAGCTTGTCATAACCATAGTTGAAAAAACTCAACAAAAAACTCGCAAGCCCGTAAAATAATGACAAAAACTCCCGCAAAACTCGTAAAAACTCGACAACTTAAAAATTGCTTAAACTTCATTATAAACGCATTTTTTTTGCAAAATTCAATGATAAGATGCATCCAATGAGTCAATAAAATGAGTACATAGAAGAAACAAGCTGAGTCTAGTTATATTTGATTGATTTGAAAGAAAATTAGATACAAAATCGCATCCTCATGTGGAATGCTCAATACACTGATACTGATAGTCTGAAACAAAATGAAAATAGCAAATTGTTTTTGTAAAATTGAAGGTAACTAGTGGAGAGTACATAGAAAATCAAATGAATTCAATGGGAGTTTGTGGGCAATGCCCCTAATGGGTTTGGGAATGCTCAATACACTGATACTGATAGTCTGAAACAAAATGAAAATAGCAAATTGTTTTTGTAAAATTGAAGGTAACTAGTGGAGAGTACCTAGAAAATCAAATGAATTCAATGGGAGTTTGTGGGAAATGCCCCCAATGGGTTTGAGGGACAGCGCCCTTAGTGGGGTCATAAGCGTCCCCTTGTGGTCTCAAAGTAACGATCGTATTTTAGTGCTCTTTTCAAGCAGAGCACATAAAATACTCTGGCGCCAACTCAAAGCCTTTTATTTAGGCACCTGGCATTTCTCGTGACGTATTTTTTTTTCTGTGGTTCAGATTTTGAAAAACTCGCCAAAAGTATGGCGAGTTTTTCCAAAAGTAACGTGAGTTTTTTCGGCGCATAAATTGCCTGAAAACTCGCTGCCAAAAAAACTCATGAGTTTTTGTAAACTCGCCGAAGTTTTTGGCGAGTCTTGCAACTATGGTCATAATACTATTTAAAGAAGATGCCTCGCTGCTAAGATAATACATCAACATTAAATATAAAATATAATTTGTAATATGTAGGCCACCAGCCTTAATTAAGGAGAAAATATCTCCGGAAGCTATCAAACACTAACACATTTGGCCAAGCATAATATGCAGTCATGTGTCTTTCTCTCTCTCAAATGGTACCCTTCATTTGGCCAAGCAGCTACACAATCTTCCCAAGACTAAGACTATCAAAATCCTCGAATTTTATGACAGTGAAAACAAGTTGTATAAAATATGTGATATGTTTCACATTTGACGAAAAAGCATCATTAATCAAGTCTACTTCGCCCTCTTCCCTTTTTCAGTCTTTCACTTCTTCCACTTGTTCCAATCATGTGTCATAATCATAAGTTGCAATGGCTCTTGCAACTCAAACTTCTTCTCTGGTAGAATAAAATAGGAAGCAAATCTACAACTCATTAGATTTTAAGAGTCAGCTATTATTGTCCATGTATTTTCACAAATGCACATTTACATGTGAGGAATTGCCACATGTCAGTTTCAACTCCACAAAAGAAACCCCTCCATAACATTACAAACAGTGATAGAAGCTCAGCTTTTTCCACAATGCAGATTAGACTTTATTGCCATAATCAATCCAAATTTCTTAGTATGCCATAAGTTCATTTTGACCATAACAAATTACTCTACACATAGGACTAAGGCACAAGCCTTTAAGAATTGCACCACAGAGTTGTAATTAAATTTCTTGAAGAATATGTGCTAACCAGGTTTGAAATACTCTACAA
Organism: Sequoia sempervirens; assembly: GCA_007258455.2. Classification (NCBI taxonomy): domain Eukaryota; kingdom Viridiplantae; phylum Streptophyta; class Pinopsida; order Cupressales; family Cupressaceae; genus Sequoia; species Sequoia sempervirens. The sequence continues at coordinate 5,239 of VDFB02264832.1, read as the reverse complement.
TCTAGTATGTGATGATGGCCCCACTATTTCATCTCTACAATTTACAGTATGGGATTATGAACATAAGATAATTTTAAATTTTTCTTCCAATTATTATCCTCAAGGTAATCATTTTGTTGAATTAACTAATAAAAGCCTTTTGGATGTAACTAAAAATCTTTTAGATAAAAATCCCTGAGACTGTCAGAACATGTTGAAATGCACCATGTGGTCTAATAGAATAATAATCAAGGCTTCTTTAGGGACATCTCCTTACCAACTAGTCTATAGGCGAGCTATTTTTCCAACCAATCTTAGGATTCCTATTCTTCAATTCATGAACGATCATACAGAAACTAGTGATAAGAAGAAGTCTAGTTAGTAATCTGATGTATTTGGTTGAAAAAAGAAATGCTGCCCTACAACATTTCAATAAACATCAAGGGGTAGTGAAAAGATGGTTTGACAAAAAAGCCCTAATGAATGTCTTCAAATTTTTTGATTTGGTTTTCCTTTGAGATCAAGCACATGAAAAGAAATGTGATTATGGTAGGTCTGCTCCCCTATGGTTAAGTACCTTTTAGATGTCTGAAATCCACATCAAGAGCTCCATCCCTACAATCTGCATAAACCCTCACCGTCACACTAATATATCCAAGTTTTGGGTATTCATATAGGTGCTATGCTCCCACTCAATGAGTACTCCCAAGTCCATGCACCCATGTAATTTTGAGATAAAAACTAATTTTAAAATATCCTATATTATAATTTATTTATTTTTAAATTGCTGAATTTTGGTAGAGTTTTGTTGACAAGTCCAAGTCAGATTTGTCATGTCGATCTTGTTGAGTCCAAACATATTTTCTCCAAAGCATTGCATGCATACATGTAAGAAAAATATTTTCTTGTCCTCATGTTAAACTCCAATTTTGTATTCATAAAAGAATCATAGCATTCAAGTACAATGAAATGGCAGGATGTGTAAAAGGTTCAAGGATACAACCATAAACATCCTGAACAAAAAAATTGTTTGTTTCTTTTTTTATTGGTATCGTTTGATTGTTTAAGAAAGTTAATATAATAGTATTTTTCAAGGCTTAACCATGATCTTCTCTTAATCTTGTTGCAAGAAGTTACTTGTTAGCTTGGAGGCTTTATTTTATCACCCATATAATTTTGTAACATTTCTCAAATAAATTAGAAATAATTAACCAACTTGTTTCAAGTTATAACTAGAATCATAACTCTTAGTAATTCAAAAAATAAAAATGTGCAAATGTAACATAAATATTGTATCCTATAATGTCTGTATTAGAGTGTGAGAGTATAAAAGATGATGTAAAAAGGTTGCATAAGATATAAAGTGAAAGAAGACGAGATAGAATGTACCTTTACCCAATTTGGAACCTTAGCTCCATCAACATTATCACAATATGGTAAGTATGGTTTAACATCAAGCACAGGCTGCAAAAAGTAATTGACTTCATCAATGTCTATCCTAGGAACATTCCAATGAATTTATCATTTATCCTCAAAAGAGTGAAATGGCAATCATGGATCTCAGTACTAAAAGAAAGGACATTCTTCCCTAAGCAATTCACTGCCAAGTATTTTATCCTAAAAAGAGTGGGCATAGATCTCTGTATTGAAAAATGAAATATTTTTCCTGACCAAATCATTTTGAATATTTATATCAAAGCCATAGTAAAATGTTGTTACCGTCCCATCAACCAGGTCAACACCAGAGAGCAACACCATACGCCCATGTACAGCTTCCACCTAGCAATACATTGTAAGTCAATCTCCTATCCATAAGCCTGATATATTGCATTTTTATTGTCTTCTTTGCATATACAAACGGTGCAAGAATATTCACAAGGAAAAAACCAAATGTACATGAAAAAAATCATGCATCTATAAAGCAAAACTATTAAACATTGGAAAAATAAATGCATAATGAATCTCATTCTCAGTAAAAACATCCTCTACTTGCTTCCCTGTCTAACAAGAGATGCATATATGGACAATACCACATGATTTATAAGCTACTTAGTTAGACTGTTTGATGAAGTTGCAGGGATTGATGGATGTCAACATGATGTTTTGAGTTTCAGACATTGCAAACATCATCAATTCTATATTTAATTTGCAATAGATGTCTTTATAGTCCATTCATGCTTATGTTTAAAGCAGAATCAAGTGCCAAATTATAATTACATTAGATTACACAAAGAATAATTATGGATGCCTTCAATGACTCAGGACCTCTATGGATCCTTAAGAATGGGATAGATATGTGATCTTTGTAACACATCAAGCCTTGAGATATTCTAAACATCTTACAATACAAAGGCAATGATTCTACTTGTCCTGTGAAACAACTGAAAACATCGTCTGATATGCTAAATATTATTGCAACATATTTCAAAAATGGATCACGCTACAATGCAACTCAAGATTAAAATAACAAACATTTTTGGGAGCACACATTATATTAAACCATGTTAACATTTTAATTTGTACCTTTCTGTACAACAAAATGGAACAGCATGTAAGTTAAAACCTTTTTTCCTTGGAGATGGGCGCCCCATTTTGGAGGGAAAAGGAATTCAAATTTGGGGGCTTTAGCCATCAGAGGGGGAGATGGTTCACCTTTAAAGAAAAGGCAACAAAAAGAGAGATTGAGGAGGAAGTGAAAGACAAGAATTTCTCTAACTTGGAGAGGGAGTCAATGGTTGACATGAGAAGAGGTCGGTTGAACAATACAAATCCATAAGGCGGTAGAGAGTTGCCAAATTTCTACTGTGAGAATGTGATATACATAATACGTTGAAGCAAATTTTGTCTGCCATTGTATTCATGTAAGGAATTAATAAAATTAAATAAATTTGCTTATTTTATTTGGCTTTCGTTATGCTAAGAGTTGGGCTTCATGATTGGGCCGCCTGATAAGGCCCCTCGATCTTGATTGCATCAGAAAGCATAGATCATGTTGTGTTTCCTAGGTTTTTCCAAGCATATACATCCTGAGGATACAAAGATGGCTTGGGGACATCTCCTAGCTATCCCCATTTAAAAAGAAATTGACCTCAACATCTCACGAACATGTGGACAAGCAAGGGATGGGTACCAAACAATCAAACACATTTTTAATTAAAATAAAGGCCCAAATTTTAAAAATGACTGATTTATTATTATTTTTTGTGGGCCCCCACACCCCTCAGCCCTACAGTAACAAAAAAAGACCTCCGTATCTCATTTTAACTCATTTCTACATGCCAAAAACAATTGCAGCCAAGTTGGAGAAAAAAATATTTTGAACAGGGTTTTGAAGATGCAATTGGAAAAACTAGCATTGATGAGCAGTGAGAAGTGAGGTAGCAAAAAAATTGAAAGAGGTAAAGTGAATTTTCCAATTGTTTTTCTTTTTAAAAAAAATTCAGTTTAAAAGAAAAAATGTATGATTTTTTATTTAATTTTTCTATTTTCAGTTTTCACTTGCATATTGTTTCACAAAACAAAACAAATTGGCTGCAGCAATGAGAGTATAAACATGATGAGATGGAAGAAAGAAATGAAAATCAATATGTGAGAGTTTCAAGCTCACTTGGCGGTTCATCAAGGTGTGGGAGTGCTATGGAATAAAGGGGACGGCCACAGAATCCATTTGAGCGCCCTTCCAAAGTTTTAAAACCTTAAATGCAAAAGGCCCCTTTAATCCCAAAAAACCTCTTCTCAAATTTGTGATAACCTTAGACAAAGATAAAAAGAAAAATTTGGGGGCCACTGGAGTGTGGTTGTCACATTTGTAAAACAAATTTTAGAGGGACCTACACAAAAGTATATTGTCATCTATTGGGCTTTACAAGACAAGGGGAGAATATTTGTCAAAAGATAGAGGATGAGAAAGTCGAGGTTCATAGATTGCATATGGGGGTGCAATCAAGGTCTACAAGTGTGTCAGTGCCAACACAATTTACACAATCAACTATGCATATGCCCTCTATCGTTGGTAGTGATGGTGGTAGTGGTGATGTTTCTACAAGAGAAAAGAGGAAGACTTGCTCATGAGATGGGGAAGAAAATTGCAGGTTTGTTCAATATGTAGGCACAAGATATGGCAAAGTCTTCCATTACCAAATATTTATATGTCCATGCCATCCCATTCCATGTAACACGTTATCCTTACTTCAAACAAAAGCTCAAAGATATAACTTCTATTGGTCCCTCATTCACCTCCCTTGGAAAACATAAACTACACACTACCCTCCTTGACAAAGAACATTCTAAGGTGAGTTTGGCGATGGAAGTCATGAGGTACAATTGGATTAGGATAGGCTGCTCTATTGTCATGGATGGGTGGACCAATATTAGACATTGGCCACTCATCAACATCATAGTCACATGTTCAAATGGCTCTTATTTTCTAAGAGGTATTTATTGTTCTAGGAAGCACAAGAACGCACAATTCCAATTTCATATTTTGAGGTTGGGGCCACAAATGTTGTACAAGTGGTCACAAATTTGGAACATGTGTGCAAATTAGCTAGCATGATGGTGGAGGATGCTCACAAGCACATCTTTTGGACCCCATGGTGTGTTCATGCATTGAAAATGCATTGAAAGACGTAGGAAAGATAGATTGAGTGCAACAAGTGGTGGAAAAAGCTAAAGATATTTAAATGTTTATTTGCAACCACCACACCTCACTTGCACACTTCAAGACTTTTCAAAAAAGAAATTCCTCAAACCTATGGAGACAAGGTATGCTAGTTATTTCATTTTTTAAGAGAACAAGCTTGAGGTGCATGAGGCTCTATTGTTGATGATGGTTAATTCAAAGTAGAGTAGATGGTCTCCTACAAACACTGTGAAAGGAAAAAATATTAAACAAAAATCCTTAATGACAATTGGTGGTCCATTATGAGGTAAGAAAATTGTTGATTTTTAATAACTTGCTGATTTTATTAAAACAATTATAATTTGATTGCTGATTTTATTATTAAATTTCTTATTCTAATTTTCTAACTTGTCTATTTTCAATTTTTGTTTGTAGATATATTTATTCCTTCATCTCATATGTTGTAGATGTATTAGATATGTTGATACGGACTCTCCTAGTTTTGGAGAGATTTATCAAACATTTGACAACATGCTTGGGAAAATAAAGCAAACAATTTGTAACAAGGATCCTGATTTAGGATTATATGAGCAACATATTAAGCCCATTGTGATGCGGCAGTGGAACACTATGAACATC